>PVJX010002425.1:0-42575 GCA_004027295.1 Dolichotis patagonum | reverse complement strand
CATACAAGTGTACAGTGTAATTCCCAGACCCTTTTCTTGTTGGTTAAGGCTCCTCTAGAGGACACAGGCTAGGAGCTTTTGTCCTCTTCAATAGGTTATCAGAGATTAGAGTTCACGCATGGGCAGTGTGCGCTGGCTCCTCCCCTCCGGGCCAGTCAACCTCTGCAGGCCTTCACTGCGTCAGTATGTGCCGATCTCAGGGAATTAATTTGTAGTGACTCACTGGGTCCCAGCCGGGGGCGTGGCCTAGTCCAAGCAGATTCCACCAATCTGCTCGACAAGGGGAGCAACCAACTGAAGCCACTTCCTTATGGAGTTAGGGTTCTCCTGCCCAAATCCAACATGTCGTCCAGTCGGTTTCCCCTTTCCCATGGGAGGGTCTTATTCCCATCACTCACCGAGTGTTGATGCCGGTCCCCGAAAACTGCTGGGCTCCCCGACCTCCGACTTCAGCACGGCTGCAGTGCGCATTCACAGTGCCTCTAGGTGGGTTGTGTGCAGGGCCGGTCCGGGCGAGCCTCAGGCAGCTGTTCAGCTCCGCACTCCGGCAGCTCAAGCCAGTCACTTCGGTGTGGATCGCTTGGTCAGGTCTTCGGCAGGGATCCAGGCGGCTCGAGGAGGGCGCCATGCTTGCTGATCTTAGCTTTACTAATGGTAGCCCCAGGACCTCATATTCGAATGGTTTTTTGCACTTTAGTTTCTTCCTGGGTTGTGAGAGTCCATCTCTCTCTGGGTCTCTCCAGGGTGTTTTATTCTGGCATTTGAGCTGTATCTCTCAGAGAGGGTCCCTCTCCTGCTACCTACCAGTCCACCACCTTTGGACTCCACCAACGCAATTATATTCTTTAGAGTACTTTCTTTTCCTCATTTTGCTTTTTAAGTCCATTATCTGTTTAGTTATATCATGTTTCAGCTTGCTCAGTACCTTACTGATCTGTTTTGTTTTTGTTGTTTCCTTTTTATTTTAATTTTAATTATTTATTTATTTTTCAATTTTTTTTATTAATTTGAAAGTAGTAAAACACAACAGAACAAGACAGAACAAAGCCAATTAAGACAGTGTAGTGAAATTGGTACAGAACTTCACAGCAGGTTACCCAGGTAACAGTAATAGGTACTAGTATATCTCGTTATCTTCACAGTAGTTGTTCTTTCAATCAGGTATGGCAAAATCAAAGGAAATACAGGATGTTACAGAGCTTATTAAAACAGAATATTGAATAGAGCAATAACATTAATCAGAACAAAGCAAAACAGTGATAAAAATATTTGCCTTCAAGGAGATGGTAGAAGGAAATCCCCCTTATTTGCTATACTGCATATGGTCAACCTCCCAAGAGATGCTCAGATCTCTGGCTCCCACTTGCTAACGGGTGTGTGTGTGTGTGTGTGTGTGTGTGTGTGTGATGGGATGTTTGATTCTCAGCCTGTGTGCCAGTAGGCTCACAGTCGCTTATCAGGGAAGTGAGCGAGTGGGTTGCTTTCTTTCCCAGTGCCCCAAGTTCCAACATGGCTCGGATCTCAAGAAACACTGCTAGTTCTCACCCTGGGACTTACTTACTTTCTTTCTTTCTTTCTTTCTTTCTTTCTTTCTTCCTTCCTTCCTTCCTTCCTTCCTTCCTTCCTTCCTTTCTTTCATTTTTGTCATCCATTCTTCTGTGCCAGGCACCAACATGGCTTCCACCCTTTGGCTCTTGTGAATAAACTGCTTTAAGTCCATCTCATCCTGCTTTGCTTTACTTTACAACATGAGGACAAGATCTACACCTACTCCTTCTCATCTAAATACTCAAAGGGTTTGTCCTGGACGTGACTCAGGCCCACCAAAGATTTTCATCTCTGCCTGCTTCCTTCTGCTTGGAAGCTGCCTGCTCTCCTGCCAGTGAAGAAGGTCTTACTGTAGCAGGGAACAGAGTAGGTGAGGAGCTGGTTGTGTTGGCCCAATTGATGCTGCAGATTTGGGCAGTTTAACAAGGTGCAGTGTCTCAGCAGTGCAGGAATCTCCAGCATGTTCTGGAGGAAGGTGCTGTGGATTCTAGGGGTAACTGGGTCCCCAAGAGGTGAAGAAATGCACTATGAAAAATGAGGCTGGGTGACCCTTGAAAATAATGAGGGAACATTTGGCATTTTAGGTCCTGTTGGGTCATGATTTGAGGTTTAGGGAGAAAGCCCATGATCTAAAAGGGCACGGTGAGGGACTGGCTACTGGACTGGAAAATAGGAGGGAGGCCAAGATAGAGGTCAGGTAGACAGCTTAGTGACAGAGTCTTAGCCTTGGAGCTGTGGTTTAAGTGCCTGCTGTATGGAACAGCTCTGAGGCTCTTGGAGCCAAGAGAACCCTGAGGAGTTAGGGCTGAGGGGTATCCTGGAAAACAATGCCTATTACAGCTCTAAATTCTCTAACCAAGGTAGGAAGGAGAAGAAAGTGAGGGGAACAAATGTGGTAGCTAGGGACAGTCAAGTTGGCTTTGTCTGGGATCTAGGATTTTTGGATCTGTAAGAGTCAAAGACAGGGTGGCCAGACTTGGGGGATGTGGCTGGCAGAGAGCCACCTTGGTAATGCCTGGAAACTCTGAGAACAGCATACTGCAAGAGTTTGATACCTCTAGGGCCAGGGCAGGTTTCTAGCAGCGCGCACAGCCAAGGGCCAAGTGGGGCAGTTGTCATGGGGCTTTGGTATCAGTTTAAAACTTTGGGGGAGTGGGCAGCTAAACGTGTTTTTAAAATTTATGTATTGTATTTATATAGCAGTTAAAGGAATGAATACCCTTGGGTCAGTGGACTGGTGACCAGTGGATGTGGAACGTAGCTGGCATTCTGTGTGGGTCACCTGGTCCAGAGCTGGGTGGGCACAGTCTGAAGAAAGGTTGTGCTCATTTTCACACCCACCCAACGCTTCTAGAACTTGTTTAAATTAGCTACTTCACCAAGCCTGTTCATGACAGTGCTTCTATGGTGAGAGATGTTGGCAGGGGCTGAAGAGGGCAGCGGGTGGCACCTCATGGGCCCAGAACAGACAGCTGTGCAGAAGTGAAAGGCTGCTCCTGGCCAGGCAGCCCTTTGGGACAGAAAGAAGTGCTGTGCTTCAGTGCTAGAGGACCTGGAAGCGAGGGGTTACAGTGGACCACAATGCCTCACCCTGGCCAGTTCCATGCCACAGCGGTCACTTGTCAGAGTGTACTTGGGCCCCACAGTGTCCTTAAGTGTCCCAGCCATCCACAGTTTGATGCCCAAGACTGTCCACATGGCCAAGGTCCTGTCTGAGGTTGGATTCCTCAGGGGTCCAGACCGCAGGTGGGGCACGATCCCTGAGCAAGTTCAGTAAGAAGGGGCCAGGCACACTGCAGGCAGCAGACTCCAGATTAGATGGCACCGCCACCACCCTTGGCCGTTCTGGGGGCCTCTTGGTGTTTTAGCTGCCTGATACACATCACACATTAGCTGAATAGCCAGCAAAGCCAGTGCAGCTATGCTTATTTCACAGATGGCCAAACTGAGGCACAGAGAGGTTAAGTAGTTTGCTCATAATCACACAATCAGAAAGCAGAAGAGCAAATGTCAAATCCAGGCAGTGTAGCTCGGGTTCTGAACTCTTTCCGGAACATTAGCTTTCTCTCACTACATCCTTGATCCTTTTAACACTTCTGTCCTGTCTGGATCATCTCCCGTGTCCCTCCAATGGGAGCCGTCAGCCCACAAGGTAACTGACCTCTGCAGTTGCCCAGCTGGGTGGACGTGAACCCCAGTGTGTTCTCTTTCTTCAGGACATTCATAGTGTCTCCTGCATCGCTCCCCAGAGACACCTGTGCTCTGATGCCTTGGCACCCACTCATCACCTATCTGTGGTGCTCCCCACTTCCACTTCTGGCCCAGCTGTGGGTCAGGGCGCATGTTTCCTAGTCCGGGTCATTTTGGGACATGGGACTTGGAGGTGGGGCAATCTAGAAGTTTCCATTTCGTAGATGACTACTCACCTTCTAGGATTTTCTGTGCTGTCAGTTTCACTGTTTTCAAAGAGGATACAGTGTTAATGCAGTTATATTGAGAACCTGTGCTACACTTGTGTGTGTGTGCTACAATATGTATAACATAAAACTTACCACTTTAACTATTTTAAATGTTACAGTTAGTCGGCATTAAGTGCATTCATACTGCTGCACAGCCATCACCTCTGTCCATCTGCAGAAACTTGCTTCTTCCCATACTGAAATCCTAGACCTTGTAAGCAACACGCCCTCTGCTTCTGGTCCCAGTGTGGCAACTCCATTCTACTTCTTGTTTCTGTGAATTTGACTACTCTAGACACCTCACATAAGTGGAATCACATAGCGTTTGTTTGTGGTTTTTCTTGGACTGGTTTATTTCACTTTGCATAGTATCCTCTAGGCTCGTCCATATCGTAACATGTGTCACAATAGTCTTCATTTTAAAGGCTGACTACTAGTCCCTTCTGCATCTATACCACCTTTTGTTCATTCATTCACTTGTGGATGCACACTGGGGGTTTTATGTGTCTTTTGGCTGTGTGAATAATGCTTCTACCGCTTAAATGTGTAGACATCTTTCTGTCTCTGCTTTTGTTTCCTTTAAGTATATACCCAGAAGTGGAATTGCTAGATCATATGGTAATACTATGTTTAATTTTTGAGGAACTGCCAGACTGTGCCAGACATCTTTTTTCTTCTTGTGCCAGACTTTTTATACAAATGACTCTATGCCTCAGAGCAGATGCCTGACTTAGAAATTTTGTTCATCAACCATTCAGGGTGCCGTGCAGTTACCTCCCTTCTTCCCAGTGTCCCTGTCCTTGTACCTGGCTCCTTTCCCTGGCTGCCCTGCTGGAAGAGCCTGTTTCCTTCTGCCTTCTCTCTTCTCTTTGCCTTCTCATCCTTTGGGATCCAGAAGTGAAGCTTGGGGAGCTGGGGGAGGGGCCCGAAGCTTTGAGGGCCGCATCCACCTTGGCTAGGTGGGTCTAGCTGGCACGGGCAGGCTGAGTTTGTGCCAGCTGTCAGGACTTCGCCAGTCGTAAGCGTGGTAGGGAGCAAGGCTGTGTCCACTGTCTTCTTGCCCAGTGCCCGTGTGGTACCAGTGGTGTTCAGGACCTGTATGCTGAGGGAGGGAGAGAGGACAGCGGTGCCAGAGGTCGCCTTCTTGGGAGGCTGGTGAGCGAGGGCAGAGAACATGTGGTGGGTGGCATGGAATTGACTCCCGCTTCCTTCACCAGTTTGAGTCTCAGAAGAACTGGCTCAGACCACTTTGCCACTCAGATTCCTCATCTTGGAATAAAGAGCTCCATAGATGGTCTGGTCGTGACAGTTGGTGGCTGGTAAAAGTGGACCTCTGTGCATTCTGACTGAGAACCAGGCACAGTGCTAAGTGCTTTGCGTGGGTTACTGGCTTGATCCTCACAATAGCTTACAAGAGACCTATATTAGCTTCTTTTACTTAAGTGGAAACTGAGGTACAGAGAGCTTGAGTCATTTGTCCAGAGACACACAGGAGTAATCAGGGAAGCCAGGATTGGCTGGAGATGGGCTGAGATCTCATCTTGGGCTTGAACCTGCTCCTTCACAACACTGCCGCTTGCAAGAGAGGCTTCTGTCCTCTCCTAGGATCTTTTGGATTTTGTTTTGGTTTGGTTTTTGCTTAAAACTTTTTAGCACATATATTTAAGGAATAGGGAAGGAATGGGGCATATAGCTCTTTCTGCTGCCAAAAGGCTGGAGAGACTAAACATCAATGGGTAGAATCCTAAGTGATATATTTTCTCCTTCCGGCAGGATCTGGTGGAAACTGAAATTCATCACAGCAAATGCGTCCTCTCCTTTCCTCTTCATCTTGCTCTTGCACAAACAAGAAACCTCAGTCACGATTCCAGCTGGGCATCCTCTGTCTCTTAGCAACCACTGCCAGCCTGGGTTTTGGGCTCAGAGCTCCAGGCGTGCCTTTCTTTGCTCAACACTTTCTGTGGACCTTGCATGCAATGCGGGTGGTGGGCATCAGGGTGGAGGGGCATGGTAGCCCCGGATGCCCAGAGCCTGAGGGAGGGGCAGGCTAAGGCGAGCAGGTAGGGTCTCTCTTGAGGGACCTCACTTCCAGTCTTCGTGGAAGGGAGCAGAATGGGAGAGGGTGAGAAACGGATGGAGGGAGGGAGAAAGGAAGGGAGGGGGAGAGAGAGAGAGACCATGGCAGGGCAGTGTGCCAGGTAAGAGATGAACACTCCTGGTTATCCTGCTGGGCCCATCTCCATGATTACACACATTTGCTCAAAAGGTTTGCTTCTCAAATGCGATGAAGAGCCCCCTGGGCCTCTCTGGCTCAGGCTTTGCATGGGAGGGGAGAGCTGGGCTCTGAGGCTGTGGAGCCTGGAGAGAGGCGGTGTGGCTGGGGATCGAAGGGGAGGGCCAGGCTGGGCCAGCTTTACTGCTGAGAGCCAAGGAGCCGAGAGGCCTGGGCATGAGAAGGGAGGGACGGTGTCCCGTTAGAGGCTGTGAGTGGGTGGCCCACGGCACATGGCTCTTCCTGACACTGAGGGATGTCTTGCCTTTGTCTGTTTAGGAGGCTGTTGTGGAACATGGCTCTGTCCAAAACTGTTGCTTGACAATCCATTTTACTTCGGTCTGTGCCTCATCTCCGAGAAACCATTATTTTAGTCTTATATAAGCCAGAAAGGTCCTGAGATAGGTTCTAATCTACATCTGAACCTTGCATATGGGGTCACTGAGGTCTACCAAAGTGGCATGAGTTCCCCAGAGTCAGCAGCTGGAGGGAAGGGTGTATTAGTCACTTTTGTGCTGCTGCAAACTGCTTGACACCTACAATTTAAAGGGAGAGATGTGTTTTGGCTGTGTTTCAGAGGGTTCCATCCATGCGTGCTTGTCTGGCTCCAAAGCAGAAACAGCATGGTGGGAGAAAGGTGCTCAACCCATGGCATCCAAGAGGTGGGGAGACAGGAGGAGCCAGAGGCAAGAATTCACTCTTCCAAACCAGGTGTGGTGGTGTGTGCCTATAATCCTGGCACTCTGGGAGGCTGAGGCGAAAGGTTAAAAGTTTAAGTGCAGCCTGGGCAATTTATAAAGACCTCAAAATAAAAAATAAATAATAAAGGACTGGGAATGTAGTTCAGTCCAAAGTTCCCAGGTTCAGTCCTCAATACTGAAAAGAAAAAAAAGAAAGAATATAACCTGCCAGGTTACCTCCAGTGAGTGACCCGCCTCCTCCAACCAGGCCCCGTCTCCTAACAGCGCATTCAACTAAGAGCTCGTTCATGGATCAGCCCGCTGATGAGGGATCAGTCCCGTAACTGAGTCACCTCCCCAAAGTCCAAGCCCCACCTCTGAATACATGACACTTTTGGGGAACATTTAAGATCGAACCATAATAAGGGAAGTGCGAGCAGCCGCAGCCAAACAGCCAGTTACCACCGCTGTGCTTTCTCCTTTGCCAGTGTCCTCTCTGCCCACTGCCGGGTACTGGTAGCAATGGTGTGCCACGGACTAAGCCATGGTGTTCCAACATGTGGCCAAGTGCTCTATAAAGTGCTCATACAGAGAAGTAGCTGATGGATCCTGTTGGGCTCATCTCTGTAACCGGGAGATACGGTTTCTGATGAGGCCCTTGCTGATAGGTTGCTTCTGCACATCTGAGATTTGGCCCAGTCTGGGTGAGCCCTTGAGTCCACCTGTAAGAGACAGACATCTGTATCCCAGGCATCTTGTAGGCTGCCCTCACTGATGTACCACATATGTGGGAATAGCCGTTTCCTCTGTTTTTTAACTCTTAGGCTGCACGGTTGGGTTGCGTTGGTCTGGATACTTCACAAAGGTGTCAGACTGGAGAGCAACTGAGGAGACCTCTAAAGCCTGAGAAAGGTGCTAGTGGGTGAGGTGCTGGCGGGATGCTGCGTCTGCAGCAGTGTGTTTAGAGGAACAGGCAGGGCAGCAAATTCAAAGCGAGGGTCACGAGACCTGGGTTTGAGTCTTGGCTTTGTCGCTATTGCCATGAGCCTTGAGCAAGTCACACGTGGTGGTGGGGGGCGCTGGGGGGCTCCCTCTGAAAGCCCCCCTCCTGACATCTCTGGGCTCTTGGCCAGCTGACCATTCACAGATGTTTGCTGAGCAGATCATGTGTGCCAGGTGGCACTGACGCCACTGCAGCTGGGCGTTGGGATCTGACAGTCCGCAGGACAGGGCTCACGTGCATCCCTTAGACATGCGCTCCGTGGTCGGCCTCGGGCCTTGAAGCTCATGCACTGGATGAGATGCCCATGGCAGCTTTGGGAGACTGGTGGTAGCATGGCACCTTTAAAGACCCTCCAACTCGCACCTGCTGCCTGAAGCTAACCCTAAGCCCTCAGTAAAGACCAGTATAGACAGTGCCATTTCCAGTGGCTCCTGAAGCACCTCTGGAGATGAACGCTGGGCAGTTTACCCAGACCTTTAGTGACGGTCTTCTCAGAGAACCACCCATGTTCTTGTGACCAAAATAGAGCTGTGTATGTGTGTGATCCTTTGCAATTGACAGCATGTGCTGTTTCCACTGTTTAATTCTCACATGCCCAGGATCCTCCCTACGTAGGCAAAGTAAACCTGGTGTTGGAAAGGTATCAGACATCCTCCCCTTCTATCTCCGTCTCTCCTCACCAGCTCCCCAGGCCCTGCTGCCTCACTCCCAAAGGCTGGAAGGAAGACAGAAGGAAGAGGAAGACAGAGGGAAGTGCGCTCTCTCAGCAGGGCTAGCTCTTATTATTTCAGTACTTAAAGTAAATAGGACAGAAGTATCTAAGATGAAAAGGAATCTCATCTGATTCTCAATCTTGGAGTCCCATACCAGAGGCAGCTACTAAAACAGCTTTATGTGCAAACTTTCAGAAGTGTTCTCTGTATGTAAAAATAGATTTCCTCTCCCTCTGTGTCTCTCTCTCTCCACAACTAGCACATGTAAATCCTTCCTACTCGATGGAGCCGAGAGGCCACGGTGTCCCAGCACATTCAGAGCTGGCTGCTCCTATCCTTGGAAATGCAGGCTCTGACTGACCGTGCAGATGTCACCAGGGGCCATCAGATTGTTGTTAGTCCTATAAACACTGCTCCAGAGAAACATCCTGGTCCTCCTGATTCTGCATTGATGGGGCAGGTCCCTAGGACCAGCTCCTAAGAGGGGAGTGCTGGGTGGAAGGGCAGGTACATTGGTAGTGCGATGGCCAGAGCTGGGCTGCTGTCCAAGGGAGACTGCACCATCCCCCCAGCATCTGGGGAGCTCCTTTTCACTCACCTTTATTTCATCATTGAGCATTATTATTATTTTTCATGTCTGCCACTTTGATGTCCTGAAAAGAGCATCTAGTTTTAACTTGTATCTCTTTAATTATGAGTATGCTGGAGCATCTTTTTCTAACACTTCTGAGGATATTTATGTTTCTTTTTGGTTCTTCTGCCTGTCTGATCCATTGTCCATTCTTCTGTTCCATCTCTATCTCACGGAGGAGTAGAAAGAAGCTCAGAGGAGTTAAGCCAGTGGTCTTAAGTTGCACAGCAGAGTGCAGTGGTTGAGCTGGGACTGGAACCCCGTCTTCTGCCTCCTGGTCTAGTGATCCTTCTGCTGCGTGTGCTGTGTGGGCTAGTGTGAGAACACCCAGCACTGCTGGGATGTGAGGGAACATGGTGCTGTTACTCCTGAGAATCCCAGTGGCCCTGGGTGGAATGAGGGATTTGACAGTGCTCAGAATTCTGAGCGGGGCTTGATTCTTAAAGTGCTTTCTGCATTTTGTTTCTCCTTGGGAAGCTAGGTAGGCACAGGAATGGTTGTTCCTCCTGGTTGGAGGCCTTTCCTCCTTCTGTGCGCCCTGCCAGAGGACGTCCAGCTGGCATTGTTGTTTGTACCCATACATTATTGATAAGGCATGAAATGGCATTGGCCTTGGAGTAGCGAGGCCCGAGGGAGGGCAGCCGCCATGTGGAGGCGGAGCACAGCTGAAAGACTGCGTCCCTGGGGCCCAGCCTTCCGAGGCCAGCAAGCACCTTTGGACGCGGAAAGATTTCTGCACGTCTCCTCCTGCCAGCTGACAACTGGACTTCAAGCAGGGCTCATCTAGAAGACTCTGCAATAACTCTACCATGAATTTCATCCTGTTTTTGCTTGGATTATTTAAACATTTATAAAGGTTTTATGTACTCATTATAAAAATGCAAATATTAGCCAGGAGTGATGGCACCAGCCTGTCATCCCAGCACTCTAGTAGGTTGGGGCGAATGATCAGAAGTTCAAACACAGCCTGGGAAGCTTGGTGACTTTGGAAGACACTGTGTCAAACAAAAAAAAGAGCTGGGAATGTAGTTTATTGCTGACGACCCTGTGTTCAATTCCCAGTAGCGTAAACACACACATACACACACACGCACACATGCACACACGCACACACGCACACACACACGCGCACACGCGCACGCGCGCACGCGCGCACGCACACACACCCAGAGAATACCCCACAGCTGTGGTCTGCAGGAAGCCGAGTCCTGTGTGTCTGCACCCTGAGAGGCTCATTCTCCTCTTGGGGCAGGGCTGGGGGGATTTACTCCTCCCGAGTCCGTGTGAATTGGCAGGGAGGGCTGCAGAGTCGGGGTGGGAGGCAGTTGGACTAAGGGCTCTGAGGATAACTTGGAACAAACCTCTGGTTGGGAACCAGTACTTTGGGGCATTGCTCAGGCCCTTGACTGCTTCCTGTGTTTCAGTTGCTGTCACCTGCTCATGAACAGGGACTCTACACTAGGTTTCTTCTCCATTTCCAAACATGTCTGGAAGGGGGTTGGCACATAGGAGGTTTTTCCTCTCAGTTTCGTGGGGACAGTCCAGAGGAATCTAATTGTCCAGTCCCCCTGGGTCACACTTTGCCAAATGAAGGGAGGTCACTCCACTTCTCTCTCTGAGGCTGCTCAAGGGTTTACATTCCATGGGAGTCCAATTCCTGAAGGAATCTGAAATGTAGCATGCTGACCAAAGGTGTCTGATTTTAGGGAGAAGCTATTCTTTGTGTGTCACTTTGTGACAATCATATGACAGGGGATAGGACATTGACTCCTGAGGGCCATTTCTTTGGGAAGTTGGGAGCAGAAAATTCTGGGAAAAGCAGGCCAACTCTTCCATGTGGAAAAATGTTCTGCAGCTCTGAGTCTCAGTTTTTCCATCTGTAAAATGAGGACAATAACAGTACTTATGTTACGGAGCAGTCAGTCGAATGCCTTGAGGGCGTTTGAGGTCCCTGGTTCAGGGCCAACCTCCACAAACATTTCCTGTGTCCAATCACTGTTGCATGTGGTGACCAGGACAGAGCTGAAGGGCCAGCCCATGCTGGAGAGTGAAGGGGGAGTGGAGAGAGAGAGAGAGAGAGAGAGAGAGAGAGAGAGAGAGAGAGAGAGAGAACAGGCTCCCAGGAGAGCAGCGGGTGGGTGAGGTCCTGGCACAGAGACTGCCTGAGGAACCCTGAGGGGACCCAGCTCTGGGACTGGCTTCCTAAGCCAGACCAAGTGTTCTGTGACCAGCAAAGCCAAGGGCACCCAAACAAAGCATACTGTGTGTGCTCGGTGTGCACGCGCTGTGTGAAGAAGGGAGTGATCCTGCAGGTCCCCAGGGGCGCACACTCAGGCACCCACTCTCCTGGCAGTTCCTGCCATCCTGTCATCAGCTGGAGCACAGAGCCTCTTCGCCAGCCTTCCGTTAGGGGAAGTTCCTCTGCTGCAAGTTCTCTTGCTGCCCTTAACGCATCTCTCTGTAACAGGAGTCCGTGGCCCCTGGCATCCTGGGGTGCATGCTTCTGGTGTTCTATTGTCCTGGACACAGCTCTGACCAGGTGACCTTGGGCAGGGCTCAACCTCTGTACCTCAGTCTCCCTTCTGAAGAGTGGGCATGATGGCTGCTGCAGTTGCCAGCCTTGTAAGATTGCTGTGTGAGTCACACGCGGGGACCTCAGCTTCAGCAGTCATCAGGCAGAGTGCTCAGTAGATGGTCACCAGTCATATTATGGCACGGCTGTCCACCTTGGCAAGAAAGCAGAGGGGCAAACTGGACCACAGAGGCTCAGGCAGGAGTGGGCAGATGAACGGGGCCGGGCAGAGCTGGATGTCCACGGGCCCGGCAGTGGAGCAGCACACAGACCTGAGGCCTGTCTGCCGTGAGCTTGGGACTGGGGTCCAAATCTTGGCTCTGCTTCAAAGTGCTCCATTGTTTGGGACACTTTACTTTCCCTGTCTCAGCCTCAGTCTTTCCATCTGTGAATGGATTAATGATAGTGACCTCGTCGAATACTGGAGGCTGAAATAAAGGACAGTATGAACAACACCTCCCCATGAGCTAGCGCCCGGCAGGCTCAGTACACGCTGAAGAAGAGGCAGGTACGGGGTGGTGGCAGCACCACATGTGTGCTTGAATCCAGAGGGACAAGTCCGCTTGTCCTGGTGAGAAGTCTTCCAAGCCGAAAGGGGGAGGGATGAGCCGGTGCCTTTGGCGTGGCTTCTCAGGGTGACACCACTTACTGTAATTACGGAACAGTGCGCATAGCAGTGAAAACCCGGGTCCAGATGGCAGGCCTTCTGTACCGGTGAGAGGCAGAGCTAATGAACTTAACAAATCACTGATAATTAATTTTCAGAAGCCAAAGGAAACGGGGAGCAATGAATAGGTCTACAGAAGGAGGGAATGCAAAGCAGTGCCAACTGTCAGCCAAGAGAGGTGTGGGGTGCTGGCATTTCCAGGCCAGGGAGACGGTGCCCATGCATGGAGGGGGTGAGGACAGCTATACAGGTAGAGTAACAGTCACGCTGCGCTGGCCACGTGGGACGCAGCCCTTCACACATCAGGAGCGGTGTTACGCATTTTACTGGGGCCAGCCCTCATCTCAGACAGCTTCCCTTGTTGAGGCGGGGGTGGGGCGGAGGGATCAGCGCTGACTGAGGGAGGCCTTTATCTTAGTCCCGTGGAGCAGTGAGGCCAAAGGATGACCGTGGTCATATTCCAGCCAGGCTAGGTGGCACATACCTGTCACCTCAGCGACCAGGCAGGCTGAGGCAGGGGGATCACAAGTCCAGCCCGGGCTACTTGGACCTCTCTCAAAAATCGATCAATCAATCAATCAATCAGGCCAGGAATGTAGCTCAGCGTAGTGTGCCCCTGCCTTCCGTCCCCAGCACCCGCCACCAGATTTATAGTTCTCGGAGCACGAGCTCTGTGCCGCCACCCTTCCATAGGTGGCGTTTGTTCACTTACACTTCCCCCAAGAAGCAACGTGGGAGGGGGAGCTCACCCATGCTCCAGGCGTGTGGGGCCTGTGACACCAGGTGATGTAGGGCGTGGGCGGGAGGCCCCTGCGTGGAGCTCCTGCTGCCAGCAGTGTGAGCGGGGAAAGGCCCGGGACGGGGCTTCAGCCCCAGCCCTCCATTCCTCCAGCCCTCCTGCGCCTCCGTACCTGGCTGCGTTGACTTCTGCAGCTATAAAATCGGAAAGCGGCATTGAGTCAGGAGGGCACCAGCATTTCTCAGAGTTCAAAGGAACCAGAAATAGAAAGCAGATGCTGAAAACGGGGGCTGTCGGCTCCCCCCCCCTCCTCCCAGGCCCGCCTCCTTGGTCATTATACCCCAGAGCCCAGAGCCCGGTGCCACACACTTCGATGGCCGGGGAGCTCTGGGGCTCCCCTGGCCCTCCTCATTGAAGGCTCTGTGACCCAACAGCCCTTTCCTCAGTCACACTGAAATGGCCTCAGGGAAGCAGAAGTGGGTGGCTGTGGGAAGCTACAGGTGATGAGGGGGGCTGGCAGGCCACCCTCTTGCCCAGCCCAACACTGAGTCAGGCCCTGAATTTAACTGTGCAATCCTAGGTCACCGACTGAACTTCTTTCTCTGAGTGTTGCTTTGCTCAACTATCAAATGGGGATACCAACTGGATGTAGTGGCTCACACCTGTAATCCCAGCACTCGGGAGGCTGAGGCAGTAGGATCATTGAGAGTTCGAGACCAGCCTGGGCTACAAAGTGAGCTCAAGTCCAGCCTGAACTGCATAGCCAGACCCTGTCTCAAAAGGACCAAAAAAAAAAAGGATTTACAACTTCATTGGCATGGTATAAAGGGGTGATGGTACCTGGCTGTGATGGCAAATTCCAGCCCACCCAGACTCTGCCTCAAAATAAAAAATAAAACGGGCTGGGGATGCAAATGCACAGTGTACGCGAGCTCTTAGCCCTGGGCACATATCTGTATCTCTCTCCAAGCTTTCACAACGGTATGAGGAGGAGTTCAAAGACGGGACACTGCACTGGCCTCGGCCAGGTGGAAGCCAGCCAGTTCCCGTGAAGAAAGGGGTTGGAACGCTTGCGTCCCTTTGTCTTCTCACTGACCGCCTAGCTAGAGCCCCTCCCGCCTGCCATCCCCTGAGGTCAGATGACAAAGCCGGGAGGAGGGGCGGGCCCGGGGCGCTGGAACACGGGGTGGCCTCAGAGCCGCCTCCCGGGCCTGGCAGGCACCGCCTTCTGTTCACGGCCCGTCAGCTGCTCGCCTGCCCCGCTGCTCTCGAGCCGGAGCCGTTGTGCATTCATGTCCCCAGATTAATTAGCAAGGCCCCATGTCAGATGCTAACTGAGCCCCAGATGTCAGCTCCCTTCCCACATCAAATCGTTTTGTCCCTGTAATTGAAGAACACGAGGCAGCCGCAGAGCTGGCCAGGGATGCGCCTGTCCCCTCCCCTTCCCGTGAGAAGAATGTCCCCTTCGGAGAGCTGATGTCAGGGACTGACCCGGTCCACCTGCTTGCCTTTGTCTCTCCTGCAGGAGACCAAGGGGTGGGACCTGTCATCCAGGAGTGCCTGGGAGTGGCACTGAACTCTGGCTTAGGCAGGGCCCCAGCCCTTCTGCACCAGGAATATGTGTGACAGTCAGGGGGCTCTGGATTCCTTGGGAATCTGGTGGACACTCTGAAGTGAGCTTGGGCTCTTCCTGTCACTCCACTTTAATTCCCCCCTTAGCAAACATGGCCCTCCTCCCTTCTATAGCCGGGAAAACTACATGGGGTGCTATGTGGTATTCAGGCCCTCAGCAAATGTTAGGGTGCATGATGGGGCCAGACATTTTGAAACCTCCAGATTTAATAAAATAGGATTTTAAATGGTAAGCACAAAGACATGGAATAACTATTCTCAAAGCTAGAGCTACTCATTTAAAATATGAATCTCAGTGTCCTACCCTGGACATTCTAATTTAGAATCTGAGGAAGGACCCAGAAATCTGCTTTTTTTTTTTTTTTTTTTGAGGCAGGGTCTCTGTGTAGTCCACGTTGGCCCGGATCTCTCCACACTCCTGCCTCAGCCTCCAAAGAGATTAGATTATAGGTGTGCACCAAAATACCAGTCCAGAAACCTGGACTGGTATTTAACAGGCACTTCTGGGAATTCTACAATATGCTTTTGAACTTACATTATGAGATGTAGTGACCTCATTGATCTTTTAGGTCTCCCTTCACTTGAAAACTAGGTAAAGCTGGTGTCTAATTCAGAAACGCGTTGCCCTCAGGGTGGGTGGGAGTTGGCCTGTACCCACTGGTTTTCAATAGTCTTCTGGGGACTGAGACCTGAGGAGTGAGCAGGAGGCGGGTCACACACGTGGTTAAAACCTCATGCCACTTTTTGAATTCAGCGTCCAAGGAGCTTTATTTGTGCTGGTTACCTCGCAATTTTAATTCCTTCAATGTGGGTACACCGTCTCCAGGTGGCAGTAGTGTGCTGTGGCACTTCTAAGGAGTGCTGGGGTCCGTCCGCCACATCTAAGCCCTCAGATTTATAACCTGGAAAAGCCATATCCTTTGTCAAAACACATGAATATAAACACCTTAAAATTTTTCTTTTGTAATGCTAGGGATTGAACACAGGGACTTCCTTCACACCCTGGGCCTCCTTCTAATTTTTAATGTTGTGACAGAGTCTCATTACATTGTTAGTTGCCTAGGCTAGGTTCAAGCTTGCCATCTTCCTGCTTTAGCCTCCCAGAGTGATGGGATTACAGGCCCGTGCCAGCACTCCACTTAATCACCTTCATTAAAATCGCTAAATTCCAGCAGACATCTAGCAAATACTTTATTAGAGAATATATTTAGAGAAAATTTTATAAGCAAATAAATTATAGAGATAGGGAACTGTCTTTCCTTACAACCATTTCAAAGATAGGTACTGTTTCTATCCCATCGTGTCTCTGCGCATGCTTGTTTTCATGTATTAACTATTTGCATGGCCCTGTCATGTGCTTTCCTGTGACCTTTCAGGGCAGTATTCCTCCAGCGCCCCTCTAACCTTTCTCTGGCTCAGGTGTGTTTTAAGTCTTTGTCTCTTAGAAGCAGAGATGAGATTGCTTTGCCTGTGTTCCGATGCCATCGCCTCTCTGTGAGACGCATCAGCGTCTTTGCGCCCCACTCAGAGAATGGGGGTTGGGGCGGGATCAGCACGTTACTGGGTACTGACTGGGGCCAAGTTCCACGCGTTATGCTTTTTGGCAACCACCAGAAGCAGAGTTTGTTGCCATTTTACAGACAGGAAATGAGCTGGGGCCAGTATGACTCTCCAACCTCCTGTTCCCAGATCTCCTGCTCATCACCGAGGGGAAGTGGCCGTCTCTCTACTAGTGCGGAGGAAGCCCAGGAGGGGGTGGGGAGCAGGCCCTGGCAGCACTCCCACCTTGCATTGGAAAGCAGGCAGGAACACCTGGGGCCCTCTCCCCGGGGAGCCTGGCTGCCGAGCCAGCTGCTCTGCGGCCTCCTCCAGGGTGTTAATTGGGCAGGGTGCCCAGCCCAGCACTACCCGCTCGCTCATCGGGCTCAGGAAGCCGGGGCTGGCTGCTGGTTGCAGGTCTAGGGAAGGCCGAGGAGCCCAAGAAGACCCACTGTGGCGAGCGCCCTGACCTCAGCAGCCCAGGTCTTCTCTCCACCTGAGGCCCCAGGACCTCAAACCACAAGGAGACACAGGGACCTTCCAATAGACAGGAAGTGCCCTTCCTAGCTGGGACCCAGGAGACAGGGATGAGCTAGTACTTCTCCCCTTCTGTCTGTGTTTCCTCTTCCCTCTTCCTCCTTTTCATAACTGAAGACAGTTATTCAGTACTTGTGGCCTAGCTAACTAGTGACTCCAGTTTCTTCATTATAATTCCCTACAGCTCCCTCAGGTATGTGTCCTTGATTTTCCTTCCACATTGACGCTCAGAGAGGCTGGGCAGTGCAACCAAAGACACACAGCGAGTGAGCTGACAGCTGATGGAAAGGCACACAGCAGGTAGCTGGCATACCTAAGACAGGTGCAGGTTTGACTTCGTAGGCTTTTATCTGTCCGTTCAACCCAGAGTGTCCTGCAGTCTGCCCCACCAGGTCTTATGGGAAGTCTCCCTGGACCCACTTCCCCAAGTCCTCATGACAGAGTGTAGGTTCCCTTTATTTCCAAGGCCTTGGGGTCCGCCCCAGCTGCCTCTCTGAGCCTGGCTCCTCTAGCTGGAGGGACAGGAGTATTGTCTCCACTGTGTGTGGGGAGGGCTGCAGGCACAGGTGGGGTTGAGATTTTTAGGGAAGGATGCAGACTGCTCACATGCCCAGGAGTGGGGCTTGCTTATTAGCATCTCTGCCTAGCAATGAGGCGGGGAATAGAAGACCCCACACTCACGCAGAGACGGGAGGGACTTGGGTCAGGGTCCCCTGTGTCTCCCAGGCCCGGGCCTGAGGTCCTGGAGGGCGAGCAGGGAGCCTCCCTCTGAGAGAACATTGCCAGGTGGGAGTCCCAGAACCTCCCGGACCAGGTAAGGCCCCATAGGAAGATGGACTGGGGCCAGTGTGGAAGAGAGGGTGGGCACCCCTAGAGCGGCTAAGAGCTTGGGAGAGCGTGGATTTCAGCAGGTGAGCTTTAGGGCTGCTTGCAGGAGGAAGCTGAGATGAGCTTTCCAGGGCCTCACTGTCTGCTGAGCACCTACTCTGTGATCAGGCACCTGACGGCGAGCAAGGTAGGCTTATGAGTGCGTAGCAGACGCTCATATACTGGAAAGGACCACACAACAGCACAGGGCGCCACTGATCAGTGCCTCCTCCGTGCCAAGGCTGTGTAGACTTTGTCCTAGTTAACTTCTCTCAACAGCCTTATGAAGTGCAAAATTATTATTAGCTTCAATATAAAGAAGAGAAAACTGAGGTTCGGAGTAGCCAAGGGTTTGCCTAAGATCACACAGCTATCGAGAGCTCAGACTATTTCTCAGTTCCCAGAGATGAACCCTATTAGGAGAAGGACCCTCCTGTGAGCTAATGCACGTCTCCAGGGCCGCCTTACACTTCTGATCTTATTGGAAGGCTCAGAGGAGGTGCAGTAGTGACTCCCTCCTTGGTCTGTGTTCCCTCAGTCCCCTCAGGCTGCTGCCCCTCTAGGCCACTTTTAGGGGGCCTCGGGGCTTCCTTGTTTGCCCCCTGCTGGCCCAGGTCAGGTGAAGTGTTTTTCTCACCTGGGCTTCTGGCTTGTAACAGTGCTGCCATGGGGGCGCTCTGCAGAGAAGAGGTCAGAAACTGGTGATGGAACGCCTGCGCTGGGTCACCCGGCCTTGTGAGGAAGGTTCCAGGGGTCTTGGCCCTTGTGGTGAACGTGACTTCAGGGGTGCTGGGTAGGTCAGTGGCCCCTCCCTGCCTGCCTGTGGGAAAATTTTCAGAAGACCTGATTTGTATGGAAAATATCCTTTGAAGTTGCAAGGAATACTGCAAAATCTAAGGTGTGGACTTCTTGTAGATGATTTTAAAATGATCAGCATGAGAATAACCACCCAAAGTTGATATTGCTCCTCAAAATTCTTTTAGGGTCTAGAGTCCTTTGGATTCCAGATTCAATTGTTTATTCAAAAAGTTAGTCACAGATGACGAGCCTTGGGGTCTAACAGGCTTGGGTTACCAGCCTTATTATTTTGTTCCCGATACTAGGCTTTTCTAAATTTCAGTTTCCTCATCTGTGAAATGGGTGGTAGTGCTTCCCAGTGGATTATGAGGATGAGGCCAGACACAGAGAATGCGGGTTATCTGTCCTCGTGGCCATGGGATATGAGCATAAGGAGCTCTGAACTCATGTTTCTTGGGGTCCGGGGAGGCAAAAAAAAGTGGGGGGAGGCACAGGATCTGTGGGAGGATGGAGAAGAAAGTGCAGAGAACTGGGCTGAGGAGTGAGTACCTTGGGGTTTCTGGGGAAAAGGTGATGTGTGCACGAAGCTTGGTGAAGCCTCCCTGGAAGAGGATGCCCCGTTGGGAGTCTCCAGGGCTCACCAGGCCCGAGGGAGCTGCAGAGGGGCAGTCAGTATGGGCAGGTGGCAGGAAGGAGCGCCGTGCATTAGAGACCCCGACGATGGTAGGGAGTGAACAGCCAGGAGGAAGGGGTGAGCTTGGGCAGTTCAGCCAGGGTGCGCCTTTCTGCCCAGGGCTTGGATTTCATTCTGAGAGTGACAGGAAGCCTCTGGCAGATCTCAGCAGCAGTGAGGCACAAATTCCCTCACGGACAGCATCCTGTGGTCCCCGGCGTCCCAGTCTTATTTTCGCAGTGTGTTAAATTGATACTGACGAGTAGCGGGCTGTGGGCCATCTGGTCTGAGTGTGAACGCAGAGTAAGTGTGTATCAGGGAAACGAGCGCGGTCCCAGGTGAGCCACAACCTGCTCTTGCAGAAAAGGCCCTGCTTCTCTGACGCCAGGCGCTTCAGAGAATAGGCTTTATCAAAGCCAAACATTTGGTTATAAATATTTATAAATATGTGTTGGGTTGTATTGCGCTTTGGTTCATTCACCGTTTATGTCTATAAATATTTGAGAGACTGCTTGGCTGCTTTGCAGGCGTGGACAGACGGGGTGTGACTGGGTTCTTGCTCAGCACGGGATCAGCCTGGTGACCCTGGCCTTGTCACTTCACCTCTCAGAGCTGTGGTTTCCATGGTGATAATGACACGCATCGTGCACAATGGCTGTGAGAATTAGAATTGTCTATGTGAGGACCCCGGCCGGTGCCCCTGACATGTGGGCACCAGGAAATGCAGCTGTTACTTGTGCTCATTTGTCTCTGTGATTTTTGACTTCAGTCACCCTCGAGTTCCAGCCCCTGTCTGCCTTCAGATGTCCCCACCATTAGTCTTCTTCTTAAAAATAAGTTTTGAGAAGTGAATTTTTGATAATACAAAAAATTACATGTCCTGATGAAAATGTTAATGGTAAAACATAATAATAAAATGAATATATGTGAATTCCGCACCAAACTTATGCCCAAGAGTGTTACAGTGTTGTAGGGAGGTCCAGCCTACCCATCTCCAGCCTCAGCTCCAGAGCCTATGATTCTGTGCTTATCCTTTCCTTAACTTCTGTGATCACATATGTGTGTGTATGTCGAGTTTGGTCTAAGTTGTGCTGCTTATTCTATAACTTTTTAATAAACGAAACTGACCTGTGTACATTTCACCATAGCGTACTTGTTTCCTTCTTTTTTGAACCCAATATTAGGTTTCTAAACTTCATCTGTGATGATGTGGGCGACAGTGGCTTCTCTGTTTCTGCCACTGTGTGGAGGTGGCCCGATTTGTCTACTCTCCTGCTGGGGAGTGTTTGGAGAGTTTCCAGCATTTCTGCTTGTAAACAATGCTGTCTGGAGCCTGTCAGGCAGAGTTGCTAGGTGGATAGCTGTAGCTGGAATTGCTAGGTGTGTCTTCAATTCAGTGCATCTTGGGATATTGTTTCACAGGCCTTTAAGACATCTGTCATGGTCACTGTCTGACTACACGTTGAGTGAAAGACTGGCATCTTTGATGACTAGGGACCATGGCACTGTCTCTGTGCCTACTGCCCAGGCTTGAGGCCTGACATGCAGAAAGTGTGCCAATAAATATTTTAAGAGTAAAAGCTTATTTCAGTGCTTGTTGGATGACATAAATCAGTGAAAAAACAATTGATACTTTTCTGGGCTCTGTCGGGTGTCTGGGAAGGCGGTGTAGGTCTGTCCTGATTACTGACTGCTTGGGCGGGACAGGCGAGTAAACCAAGCTGAATGCTGAACTCTCCCTTCTCAGAGGTCTGCAGGAGAGGAGGCTGAAAGTCTCTCCATCCCGAGGATCCTGGGAAGATGGTGGATTGATAGGTAGCAGGGTGGAGAGCCTCTCTGAGAGAAACAGCTCAGACACTAGAATTTAACACCATGGAGAAGATCAGAGGAAAGGAGAGGGATTCTCACAACCCAGGAAGAAACTGAGGAAAAAGAAAAAGAAAAAAAGAAAGAAAAAAAAACGTGGATGGAAGGCTGGAGCTAGACGCACTCTCACTAGCGCTGGTCCCGCGCTGTGCTGGGCGCCTTGGAGGCAGAGGACTTGTGGTCGCGCTAAAGTCTTGGTTGTGCTGAAATTGGGGGTTGGTGAGCCCGAGGCCTTTGGCAGAAGGATGCACAGCAATGGAGAGCAGAACCAGCATGGAGAGCTGCACTGACCTGCGGTGAGTGCTCAAAATTTGGTCCTACGGGTGTGTGTGTGTGTGTGTGTGTGTGTGCGTGTGTCTAGCTGGATGACGTATTGGAGCTGGGCAGGACGAACCTCAACCTGGAACCATAGTGGCATCAGTCGGCCACTCCTGGTCCAAAGTGGACTGGTGGGGTCTGCTTGGGCTGGGTCATGCCCCCATCTGGGACCCAATAGCCAGGGACAAAAATGTCCCAAACCTGTGACATCCGCATGGCACAGACTAATGTGGTGAAGGCATTTGCTGGTTGACTGGCTCGGAGGAGAGGGGCCATCCCACATTGTCCCTGCGTGCACCTCACTGATCAACAGCAAACCGGAGAGGGCAGCAGTCCCATAGCCAGAAGGACCTGAGACCTCCACCATGCATCTGTCTGAAAGAAAGCAGACACATGACAAGAGAAAGAAACAAGAAAAAGCCTCCAGCCACTGACCCAGGGAAAGTAAGTCCAAGAGAGGTAAACACAGAAGAGATTGAGGGCAGCAAATATGCAATATCAGATATGGCATCAGCCAACATAAAGAGATATCTTTGTGACATCATAAACAAACTTAAAACTGAAATACTAATTCAAGTAAAGCAAGATATAAGAAGATTAATAAAAGAAATGCTAAGCACCTTTCAAGAAGACACAGATGGAAGAATGGAGGAACCCAGAAAAAGGAGAGAAACCTTTGATGAAGAATATAAACAAAATATAGAATACATGAAACAGATTCAAAGAATAATATTACCAGGAAATTAAAAACTCCATTGAAAGCTGGCAAAATTGCTTGACAGAAACTAAAGTTAGACTTTCAAAACTTAAAGATAGATTTGCAATGTGTGATCACAAAACAAAAGATCTCTTAAAAATAACAAGGAACCAGGAAGTAACAATACAAAGGCTACAAGACGACAAGAGGATCTATAACTTAAGAATAAAAAATGTGAGCAAAGAAGCAGGGGTAAACACAAATGAAATACAAAGGCTATTCACAGAAATAATTAAGGAAAACTTCCCAAGCATAGGAAAAGGAAATGATATTCAGATATATGAGACATACAGAACTCGAGCCAGCTACAACCAAAACAGATCTACATCCAGACATATAATAATCAAGATCCCAGAAATTCATCACAAGAACAGAATATTAAAAGCCATCAGAGAAAAGAAACAGATCACCTATAAAAGAAAACCCATCAAAATCACAACAGACTTCTTGACACAAACCATCAAATCAAGAAGAGCTTGGAGCGAAGTAATTCAAGCCCTGAAAGAAAATAACTTCCAGCCCAGATTGATGTACTCTGCAAAACTGTCTCTCAAAATAATGGAGAAACAAGATGTTTCCATGACAAAGAGGAACTGGGGGAATTTGTGACCACCAATCCAACCCTACAAAAAATACTGAAGGACATTCTAGAGAGAGAAAAAAATCACCAGGATTCCAGGAATAGTGGCAGAGAGGCCTCAATGAATGGGGCAGATAGTGGAATGAAGGAGAAAAGTAGACAACCAATGGCAGAAAAATAGCATAGCAGAAATGAGGCAGAGAAGATTGGCTATAATCTCTGACACAGATGGCCTTGATACACTAATAAAAAAAAATACAGGCAGAGTAGATCAGGAGATAGTGTCCATTGAGATGCTCTGAATAGGAAATATAATCAACCTGAAAGAGGGTTAATGAACTGAAAGTCAAAGATGAGAAAACAATGCTCTATGGGACAGGGAACCAGAGAGAAATAGGGACACTCATCCAGCAGCTACAGATAGGTTGGGAAGTCATGACACTTTTGTGCAGTGGAGAACTACTCAGCTGTAAGGAAGGAAACCTTGAGGCTTTAGTAGGTAAAGGAATACAGCTCAGGATCAAGCTCAGGGGTAAAAAGGTTCCGAACCACTTAGGTAGACAGCAGGTTGCCCCCTAATCTAAAAAGTAAAGGAGTTAGTGGGACCCAAAATGTACAAAGCACCCTGTGAAACTGAAAGGGGAGGAATTGGTTAAAAAAAAAAAAGGAAGGCAGAAGACATTGTTACTAGTGTGTCAGGATTTAAAATCCACACTATTCTTATTGCTCTGTTTAGTTTGATTTTATTCTGTTCCAGTCTGTCTACTCCTACTAGGTTTGAGGGCACAGACAGCTATTTTAAAAATAGCAGGATACGGTACGGTAATCATCCTTAATTTCCTATTAACATAATCTGAAGCCCTGTATAACTTACACTACCTTATTATGACTGATATTATTTGAATCTGGTTTGTTAGATCGCTGTTTTGTCTTGATTGATTTTATTCAAAACTGGTATGCTTGATAGTATTGAGTCTGAGAGTAGAGGCAACTATTCTGAAGACGACAAGATTCAATAAGACCCACTCCGGTTTGATTATTACCTGCTTTTGAAGCCCTATAATGTCTTCAATGTTTTGTTTTTGTTAATATTGTTATGTACTTCTGTTCAATTATACTATGCCTGATTATATAGACAATTCTATTGAAAATAACAAGAGACATCATAGTAACTACAGTGGTAGTGTTGTGGTTTTATATGTCTTTTTCGTTTTGTGTTTTCCTAGGAATTTGTTTTGTTGTCTTATTTTGATTTGTTTTTCTCTCTAATACAAAGGATAGGTATACATGTAGGGACTTATGCATGTGTAGAACTTCTAAACAGTTTACAAGAACTGATTATATAATACACTATGCAATGAACAGATACTTTGAAGAAAAAAGAGACACTAAGTTACCCAGTGCTGATTCTGTAGCATCATGATATAAAATCTAGCAGTACTATTATTCTCTGTTCAGAGTGATATTAGTCTGTTTTCTTTTGTTTAATTTCAACATACGTAAAGGTGTGAAGAGCTATTTTGAAGAGAATGAGAGACATTATGGCAGCCATTGTTGACCTCCCTATTGTCTGGTCTTGAAGACCTAAAATGCCTTCATCATCCTGTTCTGATCAGTTTAATACTATTTTTTTCAGTATGAATTCACTGTGTGTGAAGATATGGACAACTGTTTGGAAGAAAACAAGAGACAATATGATAGGGAAGATCTCCCTTTGGTCTTGCTTTGAAATCTGTGTTTCTTAAATTGTTTTCTTATGATCTGTTTTGTTCTGTTTAATTTTACCCTCTTTAAAATAAAAAGAAAGAAAGAAAGAAAAGTCTCTCCATCCCTGGCTGTGCCTGCCTGAGAGCTCAGCTTGCAATCAGCAGCCTGGCTGGGACAGTCAGAGAGGCTGGCTGGTGACGGTTCTCTTTAATGTGCGGCAGAAGGAAATTGAGAGCCGGCTGATCAGGCACAAAGCTGCGAGATCGAACACGCCCGTCTGCCCTCAGCCCTCCTCTGTGCCTGGCTCCAGCACATGCCCCTCAGGCAGCGCGGGCTGCGCGTTTCCAATGTTTACTTTGAAATGTTAATTCCCCGACTCCATCCTTTCATCACTTCCTCTCTGTTTGACAGGGCTGAGGGGCAGGAGCAGCGAGAGCAGAGTGCCAGGCCCACAGCTCCTCACCGAAGGGCTCCCTGCCACGCTGCTTCCAGCAGCTCCTTCTGATCAGGGAGAGTGGGAAGGCAGCTCCCTGCCTGAACATCTCAGAGGCAGTCGGGCTCCCTCTGCGCTGCTTTCTTCCTTACGTGCCCTGGAGAGAGAAGCCGAGGCCGCAAAGGTCTCCCTCCACGCGCTCGCTGCCCGTGATGGGTAGTGAGTGATGCCAGCAGCATTATCCCTGTCACAAAACGCACTAGCTATGCCATGGTGCCAAGCCTATGGCACACACGCCACAGTGGGCAGCTGTCTGTATCACTGAAACCTCTAAAAGGCTCGCCATCACCAACGTATACTTACCGAGAGTTGCCATGTGCCAGGTGCTGTGCCCGGCTCTTTAGAAACATCGTTTTGGATGGGGCTGGGGATTTAGCTCAGCGGCATAAGCCTGGCAAGCGTGCGGTCATGAGTTCAATCCCTGGTACCAAAAAAACAAAGACAACAAAAAGGGAAACATCTTTTTGGAAACATTTTTTCCTTTATTTCTCACAGTAACCCTTTGAGATCACCATTTTCATCTCTCGTTTACAAATGAGAAACAGGCTGAGAAGTGAGGGAACTTGTCCCGAGTCACTTGTGCTTAGGAACCTGAGCTCAGGGTGCTGCTCTTCCCGAGGCCGTTTTGGGGCTTTCCTGGTTGCTTTCTTGCTGCAGCCGGTGAGGTAGAGCTGACTGTGTGTTGGGAACATGGACGGGAGTGATCCAGAGCCGTGGCTCTGGAGAAGCTCTCAATTTGCTGGAGGAAAAGGACCAGTGAAAACCAAGAAAACTCATGTTTATTGTACAAGTCAGGCACTGGGCCAGATGCTTCTGGGGGACCACGGAGAGGTAAAGAGGCTTGGTGAAAGTGACCGAGGAAATGACAGAGCCAGGCTAAGAACCCAGGCAAGTGTCAGGCAGATGCCTGCAGGGCGCCATGTGGCCTTGGTTGGGCAGGAGATGGGCAGAAAGGAGGGGTGGGGTCCACAGGGCACTTCCTAAGAGGGAGGTCTCTGGGACGGGGGAAGGGCTTGGGCAAATGTCCCATGTGCTGTCTCACTGACAGTTCTTGCTTCCTCTGGGGCCAAAGCCTCACTCAGTAACCTCTCTCCCACCACCTCACTCTGGCCCTGCCCACATTTAGCAAGCCCGTGGCTATCTTCTCTTTCCTGGGGTGAAACAACATGCAGTACGGGTGACAAGCAGTGGAGTGGCACTTTCACGTCCCCAGCCTGGCTGGCTGCTGCTTGGCTCCCAGGGTCTGGCCTCATGACATTTTCCAAGTCCTGCCCACTCCCTTCTAGGGTAGAGGGCAGCATGTGGGTAGGGCAGGGCCTCAGCAGTGGCGGCCTAAGTGCTCCCTCAGTTGGTAGAAGAAGCTACTTTTTCCTTTTTCTCCTTTAGTGATCTTTGGATTTCTTCTCTGGCACTGAGAAGTGAGGCCTTGGAGAACAGGAGCTGACCCTTGTCTAAGTGGGCTCCAAAGTCAAGGAGACCCAGCAGACCTTGGAGGGCCTGTGTGGTATGGTTAGGATGTGGGGTACCCAGAGACGTGAGGCCCAGCACATGTTGTGGCACTGGTTGGCAAGCTGCCCTGCCCGCCTGGGGAGAGCCCGGCTGAGTCTTTATAAACTGATCATAGCATGAAAATGCATAATGCCTTTGCCTGATGTTTCTAGCGTGTTAGAACATGTCACTGGTGTCAGAGCACGTTACTGTTTCCCAGTTCATAGCGGAGTACAAACCAGAGCCCGGGTAAATCTCCGGGGGTCCCTTGCGGCTGCATCGAGCACTTTCCTTGTGCCTTGTCTTGGTTTCCCTGCACTTCCTGATGGTGTGATCATCAGGCACCCTTTTAGGCTTTGATCCTGTGCCCTTGAAAATGCCCTGGAGGACTTTCAAGGCTTCTTCTTACATTATAATTGATAGCTCAGAGTCATGGGTTTGCAAAAATTTAGACTGCTGCCAGCCTTTCCTAGATTACCAGGGTTACTGTGCACACTGGCATTTATCAGCTGCTCTTCTGCTAGCCTGGGCGGCTCGGCGGTGGTTCTGAAGCATAACCCAGCAGACGTGGCATTTTTCTCCCCGAGTGCCATGCCCTCCAGTCTTCCGAGCAGACATTCAGCTGCATCCCTCCTCAGAGCCAGTGATCAAAATGTAAACTCTGCCTCTTGGGGCCTGTTCACCTGGAGGGTGAGGTGACAGGGCCCAGAGATCACAGCCGTGGTGTGACCCTGGTTTCTGAATCTGACCTGGGCAGTAACCTGAGTTTTGTTTTGTTTTGTACAAATGAGAAGGGGAACTGAAGCCTAGCTCATGGGGCCATTGCAGTGATTGAAGGCAGTAACATTTGTTCCATGCCTGGCAGTAATATTCAGTACCCTTTAGTGTCTCTGCTGCCTGACAGACCAGAGTTTGAATCAGATGAGGCCTGAGCAGGATCTCAAATGGCGATAGTACGGTTTTGATTGATTGATTGATTGATTGATGTATGCATTCATTGGCCCCGTCTCTCCTCCCTACCCAATCCCCTTCACACTAACCTTCTTCTCAGCACTTTCTCCATTTATGTACCCAGGTGGTCACAGGGATTCCTGCCCTGACACTGTCTCAGTTCAAGTCCACCAGGAATGACTGCTGACGTCTGGGAGTCAAAGTCTCACACCATCTATTGACTTTAATAAGACCCTGTTACCCGTCTGGCACCAGGCTCCCTGGCCAGTGTGTCACCCCCACCTGACCACATGGGCAGGGTGGGGGAGGGTGACTACCTCCTCCCGCCCCGCCAAAACCGCGACCATCACTGGGCACCAGAGTGAACAGAAACTCCGGCCAAACCCAACCCAACCAGACCCATTCAGTGTCTGCGATCAGTGCCGTTGGTGGCACCTTCTTGCCGTCAGGTTAAGCCCTATGTACTGACCCTGCTCGGCCTTCCCTGGGATCCACCGATCCTGCTCTTTTCACGGGCCTTCGGGTCAGATTCCAGGTGCTGGCTCCCTGGCTGTCTGGCTGGGTTCCCAGATTTGAGAGAGGCCTGCGCTGTGTGTACTTGGCGAAGTGGTTAGAGAGGGGGCACTCACAGCCTCCCCAGGGGCCCCGCTAAATACAGTTCATGTGTCTTGGCCTGGTTCTCACCCCGAGGTCCTTCATGAGACCTTCTAGGGAGGCCGTGGATTCTCTGCCTCTGGTTGAGCAGTCATCTGAAAGCTTCTGACCGCTGTTTGGTCTACATCTCTACTGCCTGCTCTAGAAAACCATGTGGGCGTCAGCACTCTTAAATGTTTTCTGCAAAGACAGAGGTGGTGATTTGGGTTTGCCACCTCATTCCCCTGTGGTCACTGGAGGCCCCTGTGATGTCATCACCAAGCACTCCCTAGCTTTGCAGGGAGGGCCCCGGAGCTCCTTCCATCCAACTCTTGGCCTCTTTTATGGGTGGCAGGTGCCCTTCATCCACGTGCAAGTGCTGGAGCATGGCAGGCACCCGTGCTAGGCCTTGTGCTTTGTGGTGTGGAGCAAAGTGCTTGAATCTCTGCATCCTCCTTATCATGGTGTATTTTATCTTGTCGAGTACTTACCTGCCTCCATGGTCAGAGAGGGTCAGACTGTGGGCTTCACTGATGAGCAGCACTGGGAAGCCCCTTGTGTGTCTGTTCAATCCTGTGTGTTGAGGAAGGAGAACGTTTCCCTTTTCCCACGTATAATAGCACTGGCACCTCGGTGGCCTGGGAGAAGCTGGCCCGGCCCCTTCGGTATCAGCTAGGTCTCAGAGGACTAGAAACCAGGCACCTATGTATGTCAATCAGCTGTGTTTGATGACTTGTACAGCGCTCAGGCCACAGCCTTCAGAAGAGCCTGGCAGGTGACCATCCCACAGGTAGTGACAGGGTGGGAAGTGGGTTTGGGGGCGGGATGAGACACCACGAGTGACACTGCATGCTTGGCTCATAGTGGGGGGCAACATCCCCCTGGGATGCATGAAGGCCGCAGCATGCATGGCAAGGTGGCCTTTGGGCAGGTTGTGTCAGTGGGTGGGATTTTAGGAGGTGCTAGAGGGCCTTCAGGAGGAGGCAAATGCACAGATGGAAATAAAAAGAAAGGAGATCTGTGGGTTCGGGGAGGGCGAGCTGGAGCTGGGCGGGCGTTTTTGTGGGTAGGCAGTGCTGGCAGGGGGACAGGGCCTTGATACGGCTTAAATCCAAGACTGAAGGCAGGGACACCTCAGTAGGTTGCAGGGTGGTATTGGAAGGCTTTATGTGTGTGGGTATATTAGTGTGTGTTCTGTGACCAGACAGAAATTCAAGAGCTATGTGTATTAGTGATTGCTAACTGAGCATTTACTGTGTGTGTGGTACTGTTCCTGTGCCTTTGTGCATTGTTTTCTAAGTGTAAGCTGCTCTTCTGTCCAGAACCCTCTGATAGCCTCCTGCTTCATTCAGAGTGGTATCTAAATTCTGACCCTGGAGGACTCTCCCGTCTCACTCCAGCCACACCACACTCCTTTCCTCTCTGAACAGCAACCATACTGCCACCCCAGGGCATTTTCACTGGCTGTTCCACTTGCCTAGAATTCTGTTCTCCAGACAATCACGAAGCTGCTTCCTCCCTTCCTTCACATCTTTCCTCAAAGGTCTCCCTGGGCACCCCTAGAAAAAGTCATCTCCGTTCTGTACCTCCAGAGCTTTCTGTCTCCTCGTACCATTTTATTCTTTGGAGAATTTGTTGCCAACCATCCTCGTGTGATGTAACTCTGCCACTCCTGATGGCAGGTGAGCCCCCAGGGGCAGGGCGGCCCACACCCGAGAACAGCGGCCAGTGCTTCCTGGGTGCTCGGCGGGCGCTGACTAATAGGGAATGGGCGTCTGTAATCTGCGCGCTCACTCTAGGAGTTTGTTACCACCCTCGTTTTGGTCACTGGCTAGGAATGGCTACGCTCCCCTCCTTGCACCTCCCCGCACAGTGCTGTGACTAGGTGACAACACTTGTGGCTGTTCAAGGCTTTTTGCTTTTCCAGCTGTTTTAACACTGTCTTTGTTAGAGAGAACTTGGTTCCCAGAGGGCTCGTTAATGGAGGGCGTTGCACTTGGTGAAGAAATTGCTGTTGAACTTGGCTGGGGAATCGCACTGTGCTCTGCTCCTATGTGCTAAAGTGAACGTTTAGAGGAGAAGAAAAATAGAGTATGATTGTTGTAAGAATTAGGCAGCTTGAATAGAGAGCCAGAAGCTTGTTCTCTCTCTCTCTCTCTCTCTCTCTCTCTCTCTCTGTGTGTGTGTGTGTGTGTGTGTGTGTGTGTGCGAGCACGCGCTGGGGATTGAATTCAAGGCCTTTGCACTCAAAAACATCCTCAGGCTCCTGCTAAGACACTAAGTTGCCCAGTCTAGGTTTGGACTTCCAGTCCTGCCTCAGCCTTCCAGTGTTGCAATTACAGTCCTGGTAGGGCTGGGGATGTAGCTGGTGGTGACCTGACACCTACCTGCCCCCTGCAGAGCAGCCCCAGCACCTCTCTCCTGAGCATGGGGACACAGCTGCTGCCCTTTGCTGTCAGGCTCTCTGCCCTTGAGGCGCTGTCCCTCCCGAAGGGCTGAAGTTGCTCTCTGCTTCCTCCCATCCTCAGCCCCTCAGCTGGCCTGGGACTTGCAAGTCCTGGTCACCTGGCCTAGGGCTGTGGCACTGTTTTTATCAACCAGGAGTGAGAGAGCAGAGCAGGTCATGTTTCAGTTCCCTGCCAGGCCTTACTTCCTCTGAGGGTGGCTTCCCTGACGGGAGTGTCATTGATTCCTTCAGATGGCAGGAGACATGAGCAGGTCAGCTTTCAGAAAGGGATCTGGAGACCGACCACCTTTCGCTGACAGAGGGGACCCTGGGCATGAGGGGAAGCAGTGCTCCAGGTGGCCAAGGAGGAGAGCTCCCCACTCAAACAGGAGGAGGGCCCACCTCTCTGTCCTCTCTGGGTGTTTCATCTGTGTCCCGGACAGACTGCCCGTGACTTTCTCCCACCTGAATCTGGTCTTCTGGTCATCTGTGGGAGGCTTAAGGGTTTATTCTCCCATATCCCTGTGCGGCATCCATAGCCTGCCTGGGGACATGACCCCACGAAGGGTCTGCCACGGCAGAAACAGGGCCAGAGATCCCTTCCCTGACCGTGTCTGTGTCCTGCTCCTGCGGGTAGGCCTGGGCTCAGCCTGGCCTGTGTCTGTCTGTCTTTTTAAACATGCAGTGCGTCTTTCCTTTCCTCCCTTCTTCTGTTTTATTATATTATCACTGGTATTAGTTCAGTGAATCAAAGAATGAATCATTTATTGCTTAGACATTTTTGTTAATGCCCTGCAGACGATGCATCTCTGTTGGTAGCACTTGAGTGCATGGCTGTCCCTGTGTTCCAGTGGCAGGACAGAGCCTCACCTGTGCTCTGTGGCTATGTGCTGGTCTGAGATTAGGACCGTCCACATCGAGCATGTTTCCAAGTCAGGGTCCCGTTCTCCTTCAGTCTAAGAGCCGGGAGGAAGTGTCACCCAGTGCTGGAACACTTCTCAATTCACAGTGTGTGACACGGCGTCCCTTATTGTCAATGGGGAAGATGCCTGGATTCAAATATTGTGTCTTTCAGGGTGATGGAAGTGAGAAAATTGGTTCTCTGGCCACACTCTAAGTATATATTGTCAGAGGATTTTAAATACAGATAAGACATTTAATTATTAAATGCCTTTTCAACCAGCGGCTCAAATGGAGCTTTCTAATTAGCTGTCAGTGCTGTCAGCTCGTGACTGGGTGCCCAGGGCGGGCGTCGCCTGCTTCTCATGTATGAATTCCACCTCATGAGAGCAGACACTGCAGGGCACCGCTGGTCTGCTGTTTCTCCCAGGCAAGAGGTCGCAGGAGCCTCCCTCTCCTTCAGGGACCGCTGTTCCCTGTGTCTGGGTCAGGGCAACTACCCGAGAGCCATCAAACCAAATTTGCTTGAAAAAGGAGAGAAGAGCCAGGAATCATCCCTCACCTCCAGATCCCTGGCACATACTTGTGTGCAAGTGCAGAGAGGAAGGGCCAAGCCCAGCTGCAGCCAGAGAGACAGACACCTGCCTTTGTACAATAGATCAGTGACTTCCGCTGGCCTCTGCCTCTTACTCTCTTTTTGCAGTTTTGGCCTCGGGAAGCTCCCGGGAGGCAGTGGGCGCATTCGGCTGTCGGTGGCCCCCTCCCTGGGGCATTCCAGGTGGGGCAGGCAGCCTGCCTTGCTCTGCAGCCTTGGCCCTCTGGTGACTGCAGCCCGCCATTTCCCAGGAAACTTCCAAATCAAGACCCTGCCGTGGACCCTCTCTGAGCCTGGCCTCCCACCCTCCAGGCCTGATGGTGCTGTCAAGCATCTTCCTGGGACCCCGCCCCTTCCTTCCTGTTAGCTGTGGCAGGAAGTCGTGACCAAGGAGTGCTGGGAGCTGGGCACCGGGCCGAGCACGTCACACAGCTTGGTCCGTCTTTGGAGACCCCAGCTGGGAGATGTGTGTAGCCTGGGGTTATCGTGTAAGCCAGGCTCCTGCCGAGGGCCTCCTGATCCTCCTGGGACAGTGCTCACACCTGGATAGGGGGAGCCAGCTACCTCCACGCTGAGAGCGCCTCACTGTGCTTTAGTGCTGCCACGGCTTCCTCGGTGGCTTCACCCTCTTCCAGCCATCCTCACATGATGCCATGTGTCGTCAGCAGAAGGCATCACCCCCATCCGCTAGCTCTTGTTTTTGAACATCTTCAGATGACATCATGGCTGTGGCTTGAGTCTGCTGGCGTTTCCTCTGGGCCCCACTGGCACCCGGCAGCCCAGCCCCCTCCTGTTTGTTCCTCTGTACACACTATTTGGGCCCCGCTGCTCATAGGCTTCCTGGCCCAGTGCAGCCCGTCTGCCTCCAAGGCCTGCCTCCTCTAGAAGCCTCCGAGACCTCTGCACACACTCCCAGGCCTCTCTTCCCACTGTGGCCTCGTGGGTGGGCACCGCGTGCTCATCTCACTTGCTCTTGCCTGTAACTGTTACAGGTTAGACTTGGTCCCGAGACGGTGTCTGAGTTGAAAACCAGGCCTCCCTCCCCCTGGTGGGGTGACTTTGTCACAGACACTTTGCTCCCCAAGCGCTGAGCTGGGAACAGCCACAGGGCTTCTATAAAGAGGACATAGGATGTGTGCAGTCCAAACTCTCAGGCTGGCCCTGTCCGTGTTCTCACTGGACGGCGAGCTCTGTGACCGCAAGGGCTGTGCCTGTGTGTGTCTGTGTCCTTCGTACAAGCTGTCTGCTGTCTGCTGTGAGAGGCGCTCGGGGAACTGCTGCACAGCTGGATGGTTCAAGGCTATTGGTTTTGCCAGACACCTGGCAGCTGACAGTGTGATTAGAATTTGCAAATTGGACTACAACATAGGCTTCTCAGTTCGCTCGAGATGGTGATGTCGAAATGGTAATATTAACAGAGTCGTTGGGCTGGCGGTGGCAGCTGTGTGCCTGTGAAAGTGGAAGCAGTGCCTGGAACAAGCCAAACCCGGCCTGTCGCCTTGCTTCACAGGGCACAGCAGAGACGCACAAGGCCCCCGGCCCCCATGGACACCGGGTGCCTGGGCAGCCCTCTGAGTGCGAGGAGCCGTGAGAAATCCTGTTTTGCCAGGGTGTGGTGCATCGCAGAGCAGAGCGTATAGCAAAGTGCCTCAAGCAGGCAGATAAATGAAGGGTCAGAGTGGGGGACCAAGGAGGGAGGACATGGGGGACTCCTGGACGGGCGCTATGGTATGGACAAGACTTTTAAGAAAATTCGCTATCAAAAATGTCAGTTTGCTTTCTTTTGTATTAGTGGGAAGGATGTCTTTGATTAGCAAAGAAACAGAACCAAAATCGTGGGTGTCCTTCTGCGTTTCAGATAGCCAGAGTCTCTTTTCAACAGAAGCATCTTTCTCACCTCTAAGACCCCTCCTCATCTGAATGAGCTGACGTTTAGTGTATTGAGTTAGAAAGGCTTTTTCTGTAAAAACCATTACCTCTGTGACCTAAGAGTAAATTATTTAGTGGTCCCTGAGACTTTCCACAACTGAGGTTTCAAAATGAGCCAGAGGCATTCTCATGACCTCTGACCTTGCTGAGCAGACTATAAAACAGGACCATGAATTTCTTTGGAGCCAGCAAAGTGTCAGGGGGCTCCTTACTGTTGACTGCCCTCTTTCTCGGGTCCAGTAGTTCAGTAGCATCAAAGATGGGGTATAATTACAGGGTCTGAGGTGCAGCATGCACAAGGCTGCTGGAAAGAGGACTGACCTATCAGCCCGGTGCAGGTGGGGACCTTGTTCGGGGCCCACTCAGGTAGGGGGAGCAGGGCCTGTGTCTTGCTGAGTGCTGGGTTCTGAACAGGCTCAGCCCCACCAGGGTCCCTGGGAGAAAATGAGAGCTTTGGGCATGGCCACCCTCCAGGGAGGGAAACTCAGCAGGTGGGCGCTTGGGCTGAGCTCATGGGAGTAAAGCTGCCTGCCTGGGAGGGGCTTGTTGGTGCCTCTCATTCTACACAAAACTCAACAGGATTTAATTTTTCTGCCTCTATGAGTCTGTTCACATTCATGCATTTCTGCATCACACCACGTGCCTGATTCTCGGGAGAGCGAATGTGGTCTCTGGAAGCCACAAAGCCAAGCTCCTGGGGTCTGAGGCTGCTGAGCGAAGGTCTCTCCGCCCCCCACCTCAGGGTCGAGCTGGGGTAGGGGGTGCCCCGAAGGGCCACGTTGGGGGGCAGTTCCCTGAGGTAGGAGCAGGAACTGACATTTCCGTCTGGCCTCTCTTGCTCTGCCAGGCCTTTTTAGCTTGGCTGCTGGAAGCTTGGAGCTGATAATGATGAGGGAGTGTAAATGTCAGCGGGATCCCAGCTTCAATCAGAGCTGTTAAAAATAAGCCTGGCGAGGCAGCTCTGCAGAGGTGGGCTCAGGCAGGGGTGGGGGCAGGAGGACCCCAGGGGGCACTGTGGGTCTCCCACCGTGGTGGGGGCTGTCCAAGGATGACAGGAGGGCATCAAGGCTGGTTTCTGGTGAGTGGGGAGTGGATAGGAAGCAGTGGTAGATGTGAAAGAAATACATTTTTTTCTTCTCCTTAGCTTTCCTGTGCTTTTAAAAAAAATGTAGTATGTCAAATTACATTTGGAAAGGGAAAAGCAGAAGGCAGCTGGTGAGGGTACAGCGCTGGCTGTCTGAGATTCTAAAGGGCACCTGAACTTGAGTGTGGGGCGTGCCAGGAGGGGACACTGGGAAGGAGGCCAAGAGAGCTCACATCCCCAGGGAGCTTTAAGGCCCGCCCAGCGGGGAGCGGAGGTGCAGATGGACAGGGCCCCTGGTGATCTCTGTGCACCGCCCTGGAGACGACAGGGTCGGTGTTCCCAGGTTCAGGGAACACTGGACTCACAGCCCAAGGTCTCCCAGCCAGCGCGGGAGCAGGACCTCTGCATCGGGGCCTGGAAAGGTCTTCTCCCTCTGACAGTTCCCCAAATCTGAGTGTCACCTCTCCCGTCCTGGTGCAGTGCAGGAGCTCCTGGCCCCGGGGCTAGTTCGGGGAACCATGACACTGGCAGTGGCACTGGGCTCTTCCTGGTGGAAGCCTCACTACCATTTGACTCAGCCTCACCCCTGGCTTCTTTTGGGATGGGATCTCCTGTCCCTGAGCTGGCATCAGAAAGTCTGAGGTAGAACCAGGGAGCAGAAAGGACATGGAAGGCCCTGGAAGGCCAAGAAGAGGGGACAGTGCTGAGTTGGGGGAGGGCAGGCGCTAGCTCCAGCCATGGAGATGAGTGACTTCACCTGGGCTACCTCCGTCCCTCCTTCCTGCCTCCCTCCCACCCTTCCTTCTTTCCTTTCTTCCTTCCTCTCCCCCCCCCCCGTCTCTTTCTCTCTCCTTTTTTTTGTCAGCTGGAAGACAAGATCAGGAGTAGGGAATTATAGTTTGAATTATATATTTATTGAGATGTACTCATTTGCATTTACTTATTTAAAGTAACTCCATAAATTGTAAAAGTTTTCCCTTCTCCCCAAGGAATAGAAATAAGCCTATAAAATGACATAAAGTAGCTTTAATAAATTGCAATAAATTTCAAAGATATTCGTGCCTCTATTCATCCAGTTGCAGATAGATGCGTTCCATAAATTCTTATTAGGCTCTAATTCCTCCCTAGGCACTCTGCTTAGTGCTTATCAGCTCAGGCAATTTCTGGTGCCAGTACCACTGTCACCTGCTCCACACAGCTGCATTCCTCATGAATGATATTTCAGCCAGGTGCCCTAACTTGAAATTAAATCCTTTTTAGAAGTGGAAATTCTTCACGCTTAATTAGGGTCCATGTGGCCTCATGTCGTCATCAGGCCTTGAGTCTTCCTTTGGGGACTTGCCTTTCTGCTGTGAGCAGGCCACAGATCGCCCACTTCCCTTGGTAAGATGATGTTTGCTCTGATACAGTGCCAGGTACTACTCAGCTTTGCTGGTTCTTCTCTCAAAGTTGATTTCTGTGCCAATTGGGTGGCTTAAACTAAGCTATGGAAACTTCTCTCCCAGAAGTATAACAGCCCTAGAGTCAGCTCAGGGTCCCAGGATCCTTCTATCTTTTTGCTTCAAAGTTTTTGGGCTTTAGTGTTCATCCTCATGGTAATTTCAATGTTCAGAACAGCTGCTGTAGCTCCAGCCATCCCCTGTGAGTGCTAGGCAGAAAAGGGACAATAAAAGGGCACCCCCTCCCTGTGTCAGCTTCTGTACAGAGATTTTCTGCAAGTTTTTTAATGCAAGGATATTTATTTTGCTGAGAAAAATAAATCCATGGGCTTGTGGCACAGGAGCTATCAAACACTTAAAACTCTGGGGACACAGGGTGCCCTCATCTGAGGGCTTCTTGCTGTCGGGTCTCTTGCCTCCAAGCAAACATCTCGTCTTGGATGCCCGCTGAGGGCGATCTTGGTGGCCTGCTCAGGGGTCCTCCGTGGTGAGCAGAAAGAGGCTGCCCCTTGCTCTCACGGGTTGTGCCTTACGTGCTGGAAGGAGGCTCCTCTTCCTCCAGCTGCACTATGGGATCAGAGAGGTCGCTGCTCTTCCAGCCCGGTTGCCTGCTGACCGGCTCAGCACGTCCGGCTCAGGCAGGAGCTGGTTGACACCTCCTGGGCTGCACTTGGGGAAGTCTCAGCACGCATCTTGGCCTTCACGCTTGGCCTGAGCCATACGTGGAGAAGAGCTGCCGGACGCTGGAAATCTTCCTGCATAGCTACAGGGAACGCGGAGCCCTCATCTCTGTCATTTTTCTGAGTCTTTGGTCATCTTTCTGATTCTCATTAACTTAATAATTTCGTTCACCCTGTGTCAGATTTTCTAGATAGGTGTGGAGTATTTTTGCTAGACTTTCCAGTGAGGATCTTCATGTTCAAAGTCCTCACCGTCACCCCAGGGCGAGGAGACGCTTAGCCTGGGAACCTGCTGAGTCCTCCTGAATTTGATGGCCCCTGCTGATGGGACCTCCTGTGCTCCCCACCTCCTTCTCTAGAGGAGAGGGAGTACCCTGAGGCAAGCACACTGGGTCTGCGTCCTAGCAGGAAGTTGTGTTCTCCCAGGGAAAGCGGCCGCAGGGGAGTAGACCACGCAGAGGCCCCGGCTGGCACTGAGCTCCGAGCCCTCCGTGCCACACAGTAGCTGCTGGAGGGCCAGGACGACATAGAGGCAAAGTCCGAAACGTCGTTCTCATCGTCTCAGAAAGCCCTCACGCTCCTGGCTCGCAGACCTTCTGACCCAGGTGGAACCTGACTGTCAGCCCCTCTGGGTCTCCAGCCTGCAGGAGGCAGATGTCGGGGCGTCTCAGCCTCCACAGCAGCACGAGCCAGCCACCCAGAGTGAACGCTCCTACTTACAAGCGCCCCTACTCTGTTTGTCTAGAGAAGCCAGACCACTTATTCTTTATTACCCAGAATAATGAAATATATTAGAAACGTAAAGAGACGTCCAGAAGCTGTGATGTGACACCCTGAGGGCCAAACACGGTTTCTGAGGTATTTTTGTCATCAGCACATGTAGACACTCCTCGGTTCACAACCGAGTGAGTTCCTGGAACCGGGCCACTAAATGAATTGGTCGCTCAGTGGGGAATTGTGTATAGTATGTGGGTCACCATAATCAGAACAGCAAAATGGTCAAAGGAAACTGCAACTTGTTGACGTTGCTTTTATTTGCATAACTCTTACCTGCAGCACTGTAGTGTATGACGGAGTACTGTACTGTACACTACAACAAGTAAAAATCCTAGTACTGTATAAAAAGTGTATTGAATGCAAAAAAGACACGGAGGTTCTGCACACAAAATGTGCAGAACCAAGGGGGCTGGGGATTTAGCTCAGTGGCTTAAGTGCCTGCCTGGCAAGTGCAAGGTCGTGAGTTCGATCCCCAGTACCAAAAAAACAAAACAAAACAAAAAAAAAAACGCAGAACCATACAAAAAGAAAAGATGAGCTGTAAGCCCACGCGGCGGGCCTGAGTCTGAAAGTCTTTAAATAGGTCATTAACAAGCAGTGTCTGTAACCTCACCCTAACTGTGAGGAAAACACGAGATGACTCCTGGTAAGGGACATTTGACACAATCAGTAATTGCCAGTCAGGAAAGGCAACAGAAGCCTGAGGTACCGTCACGGACTGCGGAAGGGCTGTCATTCAGCAGCTGCCCTTGTGTTTTCTTGGCTGCTCATAGATGCCAGGGAAGCAGGAATTAGCTTTCATCTGGTCACTCTGCTGGCTAAAGAGCACAGCTCTAGCAGGAGGACAAAGGGGAGAGTGGGTTTTGGTTGGAACTTCCGGAACCTGGGGAGCACAGTGTTTTGAGGGGTTGCTAATGCGTAGATGAGGACGGACGTGGCCCAGTTGGTGACCTGGACTCCCGGGCTGGGTGGTCTTGAGTGAGTCACTGTGTCTTGCTTTCCGCACACATGAAATGAGCCTCCCATCCACACAGCGGCCTCACGGAGCCGTAAAGAGTGATGACGGGGGCGCGAAGCAGAGCACCTGGCTGGGGTCATAGCAAACGGCCCAGTGTGTGTCAGTTGCTGTATTTATTTCTGTTATTATTTTGGGGGATTTTTGCTCTTAGCGTGGCTTTTACAGTGTTCATCCTACCCAGGGCCTCTACTTTGGGGTGGAAGGGAGGCTTTTACAGGTATCATCAGGGGAGGTGTCCTCCGGAGCCTGCTGGTCTCGCAGAAAGACCCCCCATCCCAGAAGGGAGGCAGTGGGCATGGTACACAGCACAGGGCCGAACAGGGCCCTCACTGGGTTTTCTAATGTGGGTTTGTGACCCGGAAAAAGAAAAGAAAAACAAACCCACGTTTTGTATCTAGAATGCTTACTTTCCATAAGAGACATTCTATGAATTATAAGATAGATGATAGACTCAAAGGAACCAGTGTGCACGTTTGGTAGGACAAAAATTTGTTAAGACAAGTAGGTGTCTTCTTGACATCTGTGAATGACCCCAGGCATCCCGCAGCCGGTTTTCCTGCAGCACTCCCCCCCCCCGCCCTCGCGTCCTGATGCAGCTCCTCTTCCGTGGGAGGTGTTGGTGTTTCCATCTGTGGAGCAGAGCTGAGCTGGGAGTGGCACAGCCCTGCGGATGTGCCTGCTTCAGTGCACAGGGATGGCTTTGGAGTCCGTTGGGGTCCAGCCACAGTCCAACCCCAGCTGGGTGGCCTGGACTCTCAATTTAACCTCCTCCCGGAAGATCCCAGGTGCTGGCTGGTGTGGCTCCCACTGCAGCCTTCCATCTTACAGCAGCTCCCTGAGCCTCGGTCTCCCGTCCTCACAGTCCTAACAATCTCCCCCCTAGGTCTAGAGGGCCCCTCTGCTGTTGCGCTGTCCCGCTGAGCACCCTCAGTTCAGTCACTTGCCAGGAGCCCCCCCCGAAAGTGTCCGAATGAGCCCTGTGCTGCTGAGCTCAGTGTGACTCGCGGAGTGTCCACATGCCTGGCCACACCGGCGAAGGGCTCCAGCCTCTCAGCTCCGCCCTCACTCAGGCTCAGCTGGCTTTCCTCCCTGACTTCCGGCTCTGCCCTACCTCGTGCTTGTCCACCTGCTGCTCCCCTGCCCAGACTGCCCTCCCCAGCCCTCTGCAACGCTCCCCCTTTGGTTCCTTCATCTCCCTGAGCACTGGGGTTACAGTGCTCCCCCCGCCCTGTTGTGTCACCCGGTTCTGTTTCCCGCATGGCACCCATCCATTGCTGACATTGTCTCGATGGTCATTGGCTCCCTGGCCAGAGCAGAAACCGGCGAACGCAGGGACCTGCCTCATCGTGGTCACTACTCTTCCTGACCCTGTTCCCTGTAGTCAGCAAAGGGGCTGGGTGACCAGAGCCAGAAGGATGTGGCGAGGTGTCAGCAGGATGGGTCATGAGGCTTTACCTGTATTCCCTCGCTGCATGCTCGCAACAGGTGGGTTTATTCTTCCCATCTTACAGAAGAAGAAAGTGAAGCTCAGAGAAGTTAGGTAGCGAACACAGTCACCAGCCGGTAAGAAGTGGAACCCAGACTCAAGCCAAGCAGTCTGCGCTGGAGTTTCTGCTCTTATCGAGCATGTAAAACATGTTTGGGTTTGCGTGTGGCATAGAGAGCACGAACCGTGCTCCCCAGTGTCCCCACCTCCCATGAGGACGGTGGCCTTGATCCCCTGCCCTACGGCCACCCAAGCTGCCAGTCCTGCAGAAGCCTCTTTCCCTAGCACTGAGGTGGAGCAGGTCCCACCCCCCAGGATTGGATCCTGGGAGGGCTGTGGGTCAGAACTCGTTCCCACCTCTGCCTGGCATTAGTCACACAGGATGTGTCCCTGTAGGGGGGTCACCTGCTGGCTTCACACTCATCATCAGAGTCTGACACTTCCGGCCATGGGTAAAATTTCCCTGCCTGCCCCCCAGGCCCGGAGAGGGAGGCGTGGAACTCAGCCCCAGTGCAAGCTTGGGCCGGGCAGTCACACGCTGCATTCTTTTCATTTGCGCCTTAGCTGGCTGTCGCACCTCGGGAAGCACTGCCTCCTCATCCCCAGCCTGAGGTGCCCGCTCCTCTTTGTGTCTTTGTGTCCTGCTCTGTCTTTCTCTCATTCATTTGGCTTTTCTTTCTTCTTTCGTCTCTTTCTGCCCAGCCCTCTTCCTCAGTCTCTTGGCTCCAGAGTGTGTCTCCATCTCTGTCTCTGTGCCCCTCTGGTTTCCCACCAGACGGCTCTGCTTTAGACCCCTCCACATGGGCTGCTCCCCTGTTCTGCCCCAGGATGAGCCTGTGTGGCCTGGGCTCCACAGCTCCTCTGACAAATAAACTTGGGCCAGCCTTTTCCCTTAGCCTCTAGACCCTCCCAGTCATGGGCTGTGCGGAAGAGGGGGCATATTTGTGTGTACACTCTGAGTAACAAGGCTCTAGTTTGCTTCTTCTCCCACTTCACTTTGCTGTCAAACTATGAAAGATAAAAGTGGGAAATACTGGGGCCAGGGATTTGGCTCAGTGACATAAGTAAGTGCCTGTCCAGCAAACCCAAGGTCATGAGTCCGATCTCCGGTACCAAAAGGAAAAAAAACAGTGGGAAATACTGGCTGGGCAAACCCACATACAGGTCTCCCAGCCCAGAGCTCTGCTAAGCCTGAATCCGAGCATGGGCTTAGGTGGAAGCCTCTAGTGCCCTGAGAGGAGTCAGGCCGGGAGCCATCTGTCCGGCCTTCTGGCCAGGTGCTGGGCAGGGAGCAGTGGCCAGGCAAGGGGAGAGCAGATGGGGGCAGCACCCTGTAGCACTTTTGCGTGCCTGAATCTGTTGTGCGGCCAGTGCCACATGCAGACATGGCCCCAGTGATAGCCTGTCCATCCCATTAGCTGCTGCCCTCCTCCAGGAGACAGGTAGAGGGCGGATGCTTCCTTCTCCACAGCTGTGCTCTCATTATTATCAGGAAGCTAGAGACTCGCAGATATGTGATGTGACAAGTGTGGTGGTGGAGACAGCTGAGGATATCAAGTGACCACAGAAGAGCGCAGACAAGTGGTGTGGCCAGAGCAAGGGGACCAAAGGAGATGGTGTGCTTTTCCTTCAGGGCCTGTGACCTTCCTGGCCCACACTGTCACAAAGGCAGTTTACAGCCTGTTTGACCCGTGCTGCAAAAGAAGGCCCTTGGACCAGTTGGTGTGTTCATGGAGAACAATGATGACAGGGACTTCATGACCCTATACATGCCAGTCAGTGCCCCTGGGACCTGGACCCATTTTGTTTGTTTGATAGACTTTATTTTTTAAAAGTAGTTTTAAGTTCACAGCAAAACTGAGCAGAAGGTGCAAAGAGTCCCCATTACCCTGCCGTGTGCACAGCGTCTCTCCTCTCTCTAGGTCTTCCTCCAGAGAGGCCCTTTCTTACAATCAGTGAACCTGCACTAACACATTTTCTCCCCAAGCTCCCGGTCTACACTAACCCTAGCCCTAACCTTAACACTAAACCTAACCCTAGCCCTAACCCTAACCCTAACCCTAGCTCTAACCCTAACCCTAACCCTAACCCTAACCCT
>PVJX010002424.1:27786-129544 GCA_004027295.1 Dolichotis patagonum | reverse complement strand
CATTTCAGACATTTCAGGTGTATGGCTTCATTTTTCTTCTATGTACACAGCTTCTAAGCTTTCTTGGGGAGGGCTAGGGCTTTGAGCCTGCCTTTTGGTCTTTCCTTTTGTCATTTTTCTGTATTTCCTTACTTTGAGTGGTGTTCCAAAGCTTTCTCTGCTTATGTGGCAAATTACCTGTTACACCCTCAGTTCCTGGAGGGACAGTGGCTCCCACAGGCTCCTGGCTTCCTCACAGGGTCCTAACTCCCCTCTGTGGGCTCCTGGCTCCCTAAGTTGTAAGGCAAATGCTGGGTGTGGCCACCCCAGAGTCTGTGGAATCTCAGGCAGGCCAGGCCTCCGTGCCTTGTCCCAGGCAGGTCTCCAGGAGGTTCCCTGTGAGTGAAGGGCCTACAGATCCCAAAGAGTCAGGCCAGAATGTTGGTTTCTGAAAAGTCCCCGATCCCAAACAGACCTGGCCAAGATGCCAGTCTCCACAATATTCCCAATCCAAACAGCCCAGGCCACTCTGCGGGTCCGAGAGTTTCGGGTCCCAAAGAGACAGGCCGAGATGCTGCTTTCTGGGAGACTTCCTGGGGGTGAAGGGCGGGGCTACGGGCCCAAACAGACCCGGCCCAGATGCCGATCTCCAGGCAGTTCCTTGCAGATGAAGGGCGGGCCTACCAGCCCCAAAGAGTCGCGCCGAGATGCAGGTCTGCGCAGACTTTCGATCCAAACAGCCCAGGCCACTCTACGGGTCCGAGAGTTTCAGGTCCCAAAGAGACAGCCCGAGATGCTGCTTTCTCAGGAATAGTTCTTTATAGAACATGAGTTCTAAGCATCTTATGCATATCATCATTAGATTACAAAGCTATCCACAAGAGCCATCAGTACTTCTATTGGGCATTCATAGCTTACATTCCAACGATTTCATATTTTGAACACTTTGCTAGCTAATATAAAAATTCTCAATTCTTATTTTTAAAAAAAGTTAAAAGAAATTAACAGTATGAAGACTTCCGATGCCCAGGCCTTTTGCTTGAGGCTGGGGTCAAGAAAGACACTTCCAGCAAGCTGCCTGGCTTTGTTCTCAAGGTGACCCTGCTTAAGCTATAATGTACCTAGAGCTCCCCTAGCGTTGACTGGGCGCTATGACACGCATCGCCCCATCTACAGGACGCTCAGGGGCAGGCCCTGGATTTCTGCGATGGATTAGGAAAAAATTTTTGAGAAAAAACAGATTCGTTTGGTCAAATCAGAGTGACACAAATCTCAGATCTTTCTCAGCACCGTTGTTTATTATTTAAATTTCAGAGTTAGGGTCTGTCTCTCCCTACTCACTGTACTGGGCATGATCTGGTCCATATTCACATGTAGCCAGGTTCTCAGGGAAAGGGGTCTGGCCATGAAGCACCTCTAACTCGCAAAGTCTGCGTGTTTCCTAGACTCCCCTCCTCACGAATCTGCAGCTCCCCGGTGTGTTTTCACAGGCTTTCCTGATGCCCCGGGCCGGGACATTCTGCTGGCACTTCCTCTGGTTAGAATCTGCTCTGCCCGGTGAGCCCACCCCTGCTTGCCGGGAAAGTACACTTGCAAGGAGACGTCATGGAGGAGCCTTCTGTTTTCCCTGAAGCAGCTCCTTACGCTCTTCCAAGAAGAGTCTCCTCGGGGCCGCTGGAGTTCAGCCCTTGAGTCACCATCCGGGAAAGGCAAAAGCCAAGAGGCCAGCGCTTCACAAAGAGATCAGAATCCTCGGGCAAAAAACTGAGGCCAAGCACGAAGCTTGTGTGTTCCAAGTCGCGCTTTTCCAAGTCGAGCTTTTGCAGGGAGAGAGAGGGGAGTGGTTTCAGGGTAGCTGATCTTTTGGACGGAGGTGAATCGTCTCCTATGGAGAGTAAGAAAGGAACTAAGGACCTTGGAAGCAGATAGACAGTCTCAATCTGTGCTCTGTCAGCCCTGACCCCAGGGCAGCCTACTAATTTCTCTGAGCCACGATTCCCACACAGCAGATGAGACTTAGCGGTGGGAAGGAGCAAGCCAGCTGCAAGGATGTGCAGTTCTTGGAAGTACCTGGCAAAGTGGAAGTTTCCTCTTCCCTGTGGCCTCCTGGGCTTCCCTCTCCTCATTCAGATCTCCGAGCCAAACAAACCTACTACAATAGTCACTACCCACCCCCCAAAAATCCATGGAAGCTCAGAACTAGGCAAAAGAATGCCTAGGAATTCCTTCTCATGGTGGTGTTGACTTCCTAGTGAGTGGGCTATTTTATGCCTCCACAGGGGTGGAAGATAACTTGGAGATCTGTATCCACAAGACCCTCAGGTAATTCCTGGCAGTGTGGAACACGCAGTTCCAAGCAGCACAGTGGATAGCTCTGCTGGAGAGCAACCAGCATGGCAGTTAATCTAGCCTTCTGCTCAACCGTCTGTGTCTACCTGGGCTTTCAGAAGCCTTAGGACCGCATCAGCACCATGCCCATCCCCCCCGTGAACTCAGGCCTTGCAGAAAATGTGTGGCACTGGAAAATGTGTTCACATCATATTTACCCAAAAGTCACAGAGTGTTCTCTTCACTTGTTTTCTTTTTGTGGCATTGGGGATCGAACCCAGGGCCTTTGCCCTGAGGGATCTCACTATCCTTTCCAAATTATTTTCTCTTTGTGTTTTTGTTTTGCTTTGAGTAAGAGTCTTGCTAAGTTGTTCTGCTGCCCACTGGGACAGGAATGTGTGGCGCTCCTGCTTCAGCCTCTCAGGCTGAAATCACAGGCCTGCACCAGCATGCCTGGCTGGTGTTTTATCATTTTGAAGATAACTTTAAAAAACTTACCCAGTGGTTTACAGTGGCCAGGCTACACTGTGTTGTTCATGGCCTGACAGAAAAGAGACAGTATCCCATGCTAGGTGAGAATGGTGAGGGGAGGCTCGGAAGGAAGCCCTGGGTCCTTCCCAGACGTCCCCAGCAGCATTAGCATCTCCCCCCCTTTCCTCCTGGCGGTCCATGCTGGCCTGGGAGCCCACAGTAGTCAGAGACGACTGCTCTGCTCCAGGTCTCAGGGATCAGCCTCGCCCATCACACTCCCCCGCCATTATTTTGCACAGAATCACTTCCTTTCACCCTTAGAATCCCAGCACCCTGCAGTCAAGACTGACTGTGGGCTTAAGACCAAAGGAGCTCAAATAGTCTCTTGATTTTCCATTATTTTGTGCCATGTCAGTGAGTCCCTGGCGAGGCAAACGCAGTTCTCTATGCTGTCCAGGATGAATCACTGGTGGAGGAGACGAGTTGGGCGGCTCCCCTTGAAGCCAGCTGACAGTTGCCTGCTTCCTCACATCATGTTCCCTATAAATGGTTGAGAACAGCAGAATGGCAGAGCAGCATAGCTCCAGGACTGTCAACCGGGTTCAAGCCTCAAGATGAGAGGCTACGACTTCCCAGGGCACAAATGTTTACATATCAGAAACTAAAGCAACAGCTTCCTGAATCATTCAAATGTATTTCAATCGAGTTGTACAGATTAATCTCTCTGCACACCCTTCTTCCTGCATGCTGCAGAGGTGCCCTGTCTCCACCTCCACTGCTCATGTAATTCCCACCATTCCCACCATCCCTCACCCTTGAGCCACCACCTTCTTCATGAATTAATAAATGCTGGGTGGTGCCCCAGATCAAGGCCTTTATTCCATGTATCGTCACCTGGACTGGACTCAGGACCCCTTTGGTTGCCCTAACTATGAAAATGTGTTAGGATCTTTATTCTCACTGTAGGTTACACTGGAGGTGGGAGATTGGAATTAACTTGCCAGGATCCCAATAATATTTCAATGGGATTAAAAATGTAAAACTTCTTGAGCTGTGAGGACAAAAAAAGAGATTACAATATTTGGATTCTAATATAAAATATTTGGATTATAATAACTGGAATTGAGGTCAAAATAAGAGCTCATGATGCAGACATGGCCCTCCATGCACAGGTTATGGACCATGCAAAGCAAGATCACACAAAGTGGTTAAGGGAGAAAGATCAAGTATGAGACCAAGGACCTGAAGATCACTGCCTCAATCACAGTATCTGTTTGGGATGAGATTTTATCTAATTTCTTTTCATGAGAAACTGTCCACACCTTCTTCTCTACTCCTTTAAAGTTATTCTCTTAGCACTTTCTGTTCATTCTGTATCTGGATGTCTCCTCACTTCCCCTATGGTTTTTTATCCAGACCATTGCCCTGAGCTTCACAGAAGACTTGCCTTCTCTCTGTCTGACCTGTGACTCCCAAGACCTCTGCATCTAGATAGGCGCTTAGCTGCCGGAACTCTGGTGGAAGTGGAAAGGGAGGAATGGATGTTAAAGGGAGCCAAAGATAGAACAGAGCGTGTGATAATTACTGTAGTGCCAGCTGGGGATGGCAGCATTAACAACAGTATTTTTATCACGTCCATAGGAGATATTTAGATTAGAAGCTAGCACTCCGTGAATTTTGTATATTTCTACTCTGCTGTGATGTCTATTTAACAGTTAAACTCAAATTATGCAGGAGAGAAAAGCACAGTTTGTTGGAAAATCCTGAAAATTCATGCTTGGAAGACTATCTTTCTTTGACAAAGTGCTTCACTACATGAGGTACAGAGTGGAACTCTCCTAGAAGAAAGTAACCATCCTGAGGCCCAGGCTGCCCCTCTGATGATTTGGCCCAACTTTCTGGATAAGGGTGTGTAGGAATTTTCCAAGGACTCTACACTCATACATATTCCATATGTCTGTGAGTTAACAATGAACTAAACCAGGACTGTTTTGCATTCAAAATAAATAATGAGGCTTGTACAATGAACCAGGTAAACACATATGCTTTAAAAATACAGTAGATGCATAATTTAAAAAATTTCTTACAGTAAAAGACATATTGCTATTAACCACTCTCAAAATATGGCCCCTTGCCTTGAATACACTTAACCTACTCTCCTTGCCACGTCCTAAAGAAGTTCTGGAGCCCTCTTTGCTGACAGAACTCAGTTGGACTGTCTTGGCCCTCTCAGTGTCCTGAGCCTGTTCAAAACATTTCTGTTTCATCGTCATTTTGACTTGGAGGAAGAGCCGGAGGTCGCATGGTGCTAGATCCAGGGAATAGGTGAATGAAGACATGCCACAGCCTTTCCCCACCTGCCTCTCTGTCAAGTGGACTCAGCACTTGCCATATTTCTGCTCACGCCTTGTGTAGACACTCAGGGAAGAGGGCGCCCAGAACTGCTTCAGAAAGTGTCAAGGATGATGGGATAAGTGGGATCCTAGTGAGGGGGATGATTTTGAGCAAGATTAATGACAATATGTCTTTTACTGTAATCCATTTTTTAAATTTAAACATTCACTATATATATTTGATCCCATCTCATAGGCAAGTGCAAGTGGCCCATTTCTAACTTATGTTACTTGATTATGTTATCTCAAATAAGGGAGACTTTTCTTGGCATCTTCAATTCTGAGATCACTGTGTCTATTTCTGTTGGAATTTTATCATGTTTATCTGTTCTCTTGAATCTCACCCCGACTTTGACCTTGAAAGTGGCTGCGGACACTCTCTTGCTCTTTTCTCATCTGCCTTTCACTCTCACATGAAGCCCTGTCATGCAAACACAGATACCAGGCTTGAACATAGATCATGCCTTCAACGTGTGTGCAGACACACAGCATCTTTCACATTGCTAAAGGACTTGCAAGGCTTTATGCAGTTAATTTTATTCCAAAGAAACTACTCCATCCTACACTGAAAGCATGAGGACGCAATTATTTTCTTAGACTTTCAGGGTAATTCTTTTAGCATCTCGCAAAATGCACTGGAGAAGCAGAAATCACATTTCCAATAATGATTGTGTCCTGGATGAGTTATGTTACTTAACTTCCCTTCCTGCTGGCTCTGTAGCTTGATTGCTTAAATACCTTAGAGATATTATGACTCATTCTGTATTTGGTTGGTGTTTATGTTAACATCATCCAAAAATCAGAGCTTATATTCATTTAAGCTCCAGTGATTGAATTAGTTATTTTCAGCTGAATCATGCAGTATAGATTAAAACATAAAAATAACCTATGCTTCCTAAATGTTTAGTCAGGTTGTTAGGAGGTTTGAAGGGGTTAATTAGGAAAAAGACTAACTAATTATATTGTTCGACACTGTGCATGCTAAGGCCTAGGTCAGCTGATTTTGCTCGACTCCAATAATGACTCTTCAAGTGTGTTGTCAAGTTCACTGCTTTATCATTGACACCCCAAAAGAGGTCAGAGATTAAAATATGCCCAGAGTTGCATCCTTAGCTAGGAACATACTATTAACACTCCAAATTTTTAAGAAATTGTTCTTTATAAATCTATGGGTTCAATAACTGCTTCTGAGCTTTTGTCTGCCATGCATTATGAATTGTGCTAAGGAACAGCTACATTTATGAAAATTCCTGGACACACCTGGAGGGAAACCACGGTCGATGCAAGATGGAAAATTAATCAAGCAATGAAAATGTAATGGGATATGCTCTTCTCTAGAAAACTATGAGAGGCTGTGAATTTTGAAAAGCAAGGAAGCTAACTAGTTGACTAGTTTGGGTGGTGATTAAAGATTTCTGGGATTTCTGGGAAGGAGACATTTAAGACTTTAAGTGAGACTTATCCTTTGTGAGTTTACCCATTGGAAGCGCTCACCAGAAAAGGAGAAAGACGCGTGGAGGCTCACAAGCAGGATTCGGCAGGCCGGAGCTACATGGACTCCTGCAGCCTTCTTGGGGTTTCTGACCCCCTCTTAAGTGGAACTATTGATACGTGCATATGCATGTATGCGCACGTGTGTATTTTGTTGGAATCAGGCAAATATGGTTTACAAATACTACTTTAATTGTAAGCTCCAGAGAGGGTAGACACACATTAAAAACTAAACATTAGAGGTAATAGTTAATATTCCTCCTAACACACCCAGAAAAATGGACAAACTATAAACAATAGTCACAAAACACTGAATGTGGGGTGACAAAGGCCAGGGAGCTGTAAGGAGTCGATCAGTTGGGGGAGGACTCAGGTTCCTGTTCAGGGCCCTACCTATGAGCAAAGATGCAGACTGGTGCTCAGCAGAAACACGCAGCCAAGACCAAGCCAAGCAGTGGGAGTGTGCAGAGACTGCGCATCAAAGCAAACAGAGCTGGAGAAAGAATTCTGTGCATTGGAGGATTCACTGCAAGTGCTAATCTGAACCCTGATCGCAGGTGTCCTTGGAAGCTATGGTTGGGGGGAAGCAGCACCTGAAATGATTAGAGATGAGAGCAGTTGGTGCAATCACAGACCAGGACAGAGTGGCCATTCTTTCCAGCAAGAAAAGAAAGCTACGTGAGTTGTGGGACTGTCGGGATTTTACTTTGCTGTATCTTGATTTACTAGTGGAGAACAATTAGCTTTCACCTGGTCACATTTGAAAACGATTAAAAACTAGACCTGGAAAACTCATACCATTTCAAAGTACTGTAAATGTACCCTGGAGTTAAGTTTAAATTAGAAATCATGATTTCTGTAGATATGAGATCTTCGTTTTGGTATTCTAGCCCCAGAACAGTGTTAATTAAATGCCTACAGTTTAAGTGGTGCAGTCTGGTAAGCAATGTTTTTATTGCAGCCCAAACCAAAGGAGACAAGGTTGGTTCAGAGAATGATTTTCTGCCCAACCAGTATCAAACACTGTGAGAGCAGTGTTGAAAGTTGGTAGCAGGCAGAGGTGAGAAGAGCTTGAAGGTACATGTGAGATAGAAACAAAGGCTGTTTAAAGGAAAACAAGAGACATGAACCATTGCCAGCAGCAGAAGTGCCCTGCAATAAATGGTTCTTCATACAGAGAAAACATGATACAGTACAGAAGCACGAATCATTAGGAAGAAAGGAAGAATGGGCAGCACTTCAGGGAGAAACGGAGAAGCATTATCAGAGTTGGAGACTTTAGCACCTTTGGTAATTAATATATGAGTAAGGCAGAAAATCATTAAGAATACAGACAATCTGAGCAGAGCTGTCACTCAACTTCATCCTCATTTAATTGATGTATAGAAAGTTCCATTCAACAAGGGTACAGTATGCATTTCTTAATCTCATGGAAACATTCACCAAGGTAGAACACAATCCAGGGTGCAAATTGGAATGCAGATGGCAAAAGCAGACACCCTAGTCTTGTTTCTCACCTTTTGATGGAAGTTTTTAGTCTTTTTAATATCAAACCTAGCGTTGGCCTAGTGTTTTGTACATGCTCTTTTTCAGGCCAAAGGAGAAGCCTTCAATTTCTACTTAGTTGAGTGTTTTCCCTTTTTTTTAAAGAGAAGATTCATTTTGCTATTTTGCAAATAACCTTTCTGTATCTACTGAAATTATCATGCTGCCCCTTTCATGCTATTATTATGGTATTTTAAATTGATTAGTTTTGTTGACTCAAAATTTGATTTCTGGAATTAATCCCAGTCGTGGTGGACAAGAGTTTTCCTGTGTTGTTGGATGGGGCTGGTTATTATTGCTAAAGAACAAAACTAACTTTGATTCTTTTTGTATAGTTTCTGTCTCTGTCAATATTCTTTTGTTAAGATATCATTTTCCTAGCTTCCTCTTATTATTTAGCCTTGGTTTAATTTAGTTCTTAAAAAATATATATGGCAGTTAAGTCTTTGTCCAGTAACTTCATTCCTGAACAGCTTCTATTGATTTATCAGTTTTCTTTCTGTATAGATCATAGTTTTTTTCTTTGCACATCTCAAATTTTTTTTTTGAAAAGTAGACACATTGAATATTCACCATGCACCTACCCTAGAAATCAGATTCTCTCTCCAAGTGGGGTGTGTCACAGCTTGGCATGGCAGGTATTTTTTGTTTAGTGACTTTTCTAGATTGACTTTGTAATCTCTGGATTCATTTCTCAGCTATGGCTGAGGCCTATGTTTGTTGTGAGCTATTTAACAGAGATTTCCTTAAACACCTTGGACACAATAAATAAAGAAACAAAACCCCAACCTGTGCACTTTCTGTACTAAGTATGGTCATTTACAGCTCTGCTTTAGTCTTCCCTTCCTGTTTGCACAGCACACATTCTTAAACCTACCTGTGCATATTCTTAAACCTAGACTGGCATTTCATTTTCTAGATTCTCAAAATTCTCAGGAATGTGTGGAAATTTCTTAAAGTCTTTGTTTCCCAAAGCTGCTTATTCTTTGACCTTTCTCCTTTGCCTATTTCTTTTTGCGAAAATTAGTCCTACTCCAAGTGGCAGGAGCTAATACTGATTTCTATAAGGTTTTGAACATCTCCATGTAGGCCCAAACCCCATCCCAGAGTCCTCAGTTATGCAAAACAAAGTCAAGTCCCTTATCCAGGGAATCCAAGGTTTCCTCCCTCCAAACAAACAACACTCTGCTCTCCCTGGCATTGATTTTGTACCAGGAACAAAGGCTGCTTCCTAAAGGCCTGTTGAGCTGGGGAAAAGGAATCCACTGCCTTAGTTAAAATATCACAACTTTCTCACTCTCATTCAGCTGGGTTTTGTCATTGCTGTTTCTTAATTAAGAGTTTCAGGGATTTTGGAAGCTTTTTATTTCATATCAGAGCTCCCAGAATGTGTATTCCAACAGAATTTTTTTCCTATTTGTAGGGACAGACTTTTTGATGAAACTTCCTCTGCTGTTCTCACTGATAGTAAAGAAAAGTTTAAAAACTGAGCAAAAAATCATTTGTGCATCTCAGAGAACACGCAGAACATTATAACACAAAGGGTAATCAACTATGTAAGTGACTGTACTTAATAATAATGTAGCAATCTTGTCTCATTTCTGAGAACTAAGGTATGTCTTGAGATGTTAACCTGTAGAGTAGTTAACCAGTATAGTAACCTGAATGCAAGACACACAGACATGCTCTGTCTTAGCTCTACAATTGCCAAAACTCTGAACTATTCTAACCTCAAAAATTCATATTAAAAGTAAGTCAAACAGAGTAGAATGGATTCAGGCTTACCTCCTGATGAACAGGGCTTCCAAACAAAGATATCATAGTGAATAGAGCAAAGAAAGAAATTATACAAGATAAATTCTAAGAGTTCAAACATAGAAATTACTTGATTAAAAAATTCCTAATGAAGAGCAGCACAATTTATAATAGCTAAAGCTTAGAAACTGCCCGTGCATCCATCAGCAGATGAATGGATAAAGGAAATGTGGTAAAAAATATAATACTGCTTTGCCATAAAGAAAGATAAACTTGAGGTAGTCCCAGGAAAATTGTTGCAACTAAGGAACATAATAGGAAGAGAAATAAGTCAGACAAACAAGTGTATATATTGCATGGTTTCTCTTCTATGAATAGAGACAGAAATAAAAGACAGAGAAAAAAGAAGTAGGAAGACCTTTTTTGAAAGTATAGACAAGCAAGAAACAGTGGATAAAGGACGGAAGGGAAAGGGGGTGGAAAAACAATTAAGAAAAGAATGAAAATAGAGCTTTTGCAAATGAGAAGATCAAAAGTTGAAAGGAGCAATAAGGGAGGAGATGGGCAGAGAACTAAAGAAAGAAAGAATTAAGACACCCATCTACCAACTCCCTATGATAAATGTGATTAATATATACTGAAAACATGGATTGATCAAAAAAAATTTAAAATGTCTTCCTAATGGCTGCAAAATACCAATTTTAAAACATTATACTTTTACTCAAAATTATGAGATTGTAAAGAATCAAGAAGAAAGAGAACATATTGCAAACTCCCCCTGACCATCGTGTGTCACCACAAGAACTAAATACTGGGATAAATGCTAGGTTTCTGGGAGCAGTCTCTGTAGGAAAAAGAAGGGCGTCAACTCCAAGGCTATGGTTCCCACCCTGTTAGGAAGCTGACTGAACAGCAGGAGGTGAGCCCAGGCCAGTGAAGCTTCATCTATGTTTACAGCAAGCCTGGCCTCTCTTCAGGTCACTTGTGACACTGGATTTGCACTGGAGAGTGAACATACTGTGACCTGTGAATGCCAGAGATCTGCGTTTCTTGCTCCTTTGAATCAGTCCAAAGCCCAACCCGGCTCACTGAAGAATGATCTTCCACAATCCGGGCCCTGGTGCCAAAAAGGCTGTGGGCTGGTCTAGAAGTCACAAGTTAAGTTTGCAAATTCTCAGGCAAAGTCATTTAACAGGATTCTGTTAATGGCTGCAAAATACGAATTTTTTGCATACAAACTGAAGTCAAACTAAAGTCAAGCAAACAAAGTCAAGTTTTCAACTCAAGCACGTTTTACATATAAAATAACTTAATGTATTTTATTCACAACACTTTCCTAGGCAGCTACCTGACATGACAGAGACTACAGAGACAAAAAGCAAAGAAATAGGCCAAAGAAATGCCAGGTAACAAAAAGTGAGAAAAGCTTTGAAAAAATAATGGCTCAAAACATCCGGGAAATAAGCGACTGCAGAATACGGCAAGACAAAATTAAAATCTAAGATTTTTTAAAAGAATTACAATACGTAGTACATTGGGAAATAGAGAAAAATTTAATGAAGTTTTAAAAATGGAAGTGGCATCTGCTGCACACTGTAGACACACATCCTTACAATGTCATTCTAATGTGCTATTTGATTTTTATCACCATTAAAAATGTAAATAGTTGTTGAAACTTTCCCTAACGTATTGAGAATGAGGGAAGAACACTGACATGATTATTTTATTTAATGAGCACTGAAAGTCCCACTCAGTTCTATTAGGCAAGAAAAATTAATGGAAGTATTGAAAATGAAATAGTAGAACTGTCATGTCTCTCATATGATTTCAATTTAAGTAGCATGAAAAGCAATTAAACATCAATAAATCTAATCAAAGTTCAGTGTCATTTACCCATAAATCTATAACAAGTGGAGTGATACACTATGTTCACAAATTGAGGGGGTTAGTATTGTAAAAGTGACTCTTCTTACATATTAATATGTGCAATTAATGTAATCACTAACTGCCATGTTTTTAAAAGTAGAAATTGACCATATAATTTTAATTTATACCAAAACATATAGGTCCCGCACAGGAAAATTAACTATAAAAATAATTACCTACCAGACTGATTTAATTTACCCAATACAAAATTATTATAAAGCTATTATATCTAAGACTTAATATTATTTTTCTGCAGCAATAAACAAGAAATAGAAGAGTAGGTATTAAAAATTATAAATGTTCACACAAACGGACACTCAGTTCACAATTAAATTAGTACTGTAGAGTAATTGGGAAAAGATTTATAATTTAATTTAGTGTTGTTGGGTCATTTGGGGATCAGCCTCAAAATTAGTGAAAACTGATTCTTATTTTATACCATGGGAAGTTAAATTCTAGTGAGTTTTAAACTCAAGTGTGAATTTTAAAAAATAAAGATCCTAGGAAAGTATTAGCAATATCTCCACATTGTTGTCCTAGTGAAATATTCCTTAGATAAGACCAAAACACCTAGTCATAATAAAAACATTGATCTATTAGGCTTCACTAAATTAAGAACATTAGATTCTCAAAAGACCATATTTAGAGACAAAAAGGTCCAGCCACAGAACGAAGCGTATGTTGACCCCTAATGACCATAGTAAGGTGTGTGTTGGGCACACATGCGTCACTTTTAAAACAATGAAACACTGAACAAAAATCAATGAGCTCAAGAGGCAAGAAATCAAGAAATATTGAGCAGGTACACCAAAAAGAGTGCATGTCACTGGCAAAAGAACGTGGCAAGCATACTCAATTTATAACCAATAAGAGAAAGAATAGAGAGAGATTTCCTTGACTGCCTTTCATAGAAAGGCACCTGGCATTGAAATAGACCAAGAACTTAGCAGGAAAAGTCTTCTCCGAGCTGTTCTTTCCCTTGGTCTCACGCAGTCGTTGGTACGGGGAAGGAGACATGCCAAAGGTGTCAAGCAAGACAGAGTTTCTTAGAGCTTTGAAGGATAACTGGGGGCATGACGGAAAGCAAACCACAGACTGACTGAACAGGAAACCTGGAATGGTAAGGAGAAGGGAGAGAGGGAAGCAATGCCCACACTCATCACGAGTTTCCTGCATGGGGTGTTTGCCTGTCAGAGTTAAAGGCAAGAAGCAAATAACTCGAGCACAGAGATTACAAAAGAGAGCAGAGATTTTTAAAATGTCATACTGCTGGGCAAAGACCAGACTTCAGGAGCCATCAGCAGGGAAGAACCATAGAAAAGACATCAGAAACTCATTCAGGCCTCCAGAGCCCTAGATTTCAGGAGGCCAGGAAGGTGTGCAGTGGACTAAGCCCTAGGGAAGGCGGCATGGTGACCTTGAGTACACTTCTGATGCTGCTGGGTAGCAGTGACCTAAGGAACACAAAGAGCTGAGGACAATCTTCATGAAGGAACTGGGCGGGAGGACCTGCGCTACTACTACTGTTCCAGGCAGGTGAGTTAGGCAGAAAAGTTAGAGGCGGCCAGACAGGGCTGGGCCCTGGAAGGAGCCCAAACAGAAGACCAGACACCTTGCAACCTTGAAGGAGACAGACATCTCCTGTGGTGGGCCAGACCTCAAGACAAAATCCTCCAGATTGATATTCTAAAAAGGTCTCTATCACCCTGAGGAAGCCAGGAGTCACCATCCCAACCTCTACAGGAAGAGTCACTGCTCTGCATCATGCCCGCTTGCTATGCAACTGGCTTCCCCAATTGTCCCTGATTAATCAAGTTTACCTAAACAACTAATCTTACTGGTGGACCATAGTTCCATCCCACCTCATACCCACCTTGCGAGTTCCCCTGTTTTCCCCACCTTGGACCCATCTCACTTTGTGGTTTTGCTCTATAAAAGTCCCTTAAAAAGACAGAGTTTTTGGCAAGCTACGCGGGATCCCTTCTGTCTTGCTCTCAGACAGAAGCTTTCTTCTCTCGATAGATATATTCTGCTCTTAACCTCCACTGTTCCTCATTCTTCAGTTTTAGAGAACATGAACTCAGACTGGTCAGCTGGTAGCTGGGGAGCTTCGCTTCCCTGTGTCACCAGCAAAGAGCAATGCCTACCAGAAAGGTGGTGAATAAGAACTGTAAAATGGGTCAAAGGAAAGACACAGGGGATAAGGAGAAAGAACAGAGTGAAGAGAAGCAGCACCATGAGATACCATCTGACTTACCACAGAGACAAAGCTGTACAATGATGTCTTCTCAAGAATACTAATACAGGATCGATTTCACCAATTCAGAAGAAAGCCATTTTGACTGGCTAGGCAAAAATCTTCTTTAGGTAAATTTCATCATCAAAGCCTAGTTGTGAAGGCAAAGTAATTAAGACTTAAAAAGAAAACAAAAAAATCTTTATGATATTTGTATAGATGAGATTTATGTAGGATAATTATAAAACCATAACCATATCGAAAAATGGATACATTGAGTGAAATTGAAATTATGAATATGCAGTTGTTAATGAAGAACAGCCAAGACAGTGAAAGACATTGATTGGAGACATTATTTGTAATACATAGCCTTTGAAATTGTAATGGCTATTTATACAATATTACAAGCATACTGAGTAATGAAAGAAAATAGAGTCATTAACTCACTCACAAGTATGTTTCTCTATGCAGGAGATTTTTATTTAATTCATATTGATTTTTCTAGAACTTATGAATGCATATTTATTTTGTCTTGGAAAATATCCTTATGTTTATGTGCAGCCAATCCTTAAGTAATTCATTAGTTTCATTTAACTATTTGCTGTATGCTTTTAAGTAGACTTCTAGTTCTTACTTTATTTTGTTAGCAGATCCAGTCCAATTTTCTTTTCTGAAATTATTAAGATTTTCTTTTCAGAAATATTATTAATAAAGCTGTCATATATTTCTCATAGCTGCCTTAAAAGAAAGTGCTATTTTGTTTCACTAACTAAAATTTATTGTATTAATCATACAAATTAATTCTATTTTCCCATGATAATCATTCAGCTTTTGCTCTAAGCATTGTATATAACTTTAATTGTGTTTATGTCCGGGAAAATGTGTACATTACATTGCTTGAAGCCCAATTATCCTGAGCTCACTCTTTTCTGGGGATAATTTTTTAGCTTATCAAAAATAAACTCTTTGTATAACTTAGTGCTCGCTATCTTTGACGTTGTCTTCCTCTGTTCTTTCTCTGGAACTCTACCTAAAACAAGGGGTGCAGTGCACACCCCCCTGGATTAACATCCCGGAGCTCCACCCTTGCGGGGGCTTCTGTTCCTCCATCTCACGTGCGCGCTTGTGGAGAAACAGCTCAGGAATCTGTGGTGTTTTGTTCAGCTCACAGCAGCGTTTGTTCTGGGAGCTTGTTCATAAAAGCATTCATGATGGCAGCCAAGAGGTAGAATTAAACCTAATTTCTGTCAAGAAATAAATAAACCTGGCCCTGAAGCAAGGCCAACAGATTGCTGTAGCTGCTGGTTTCAATCAGGAGCCTAAAGAGAATTCTTTCTGTGGTCTGTTGGCCATTTCAGAACTTTGGAAATGTAGTGGTCAATTCATCAAAAACAACTAGCAGGTGAGTATGGCGGACTCTAAGGGGCCTGCAGGGGAGAGACCCTGGCGCTTCGGGACCTGCACCGTGCAGTTGACTTGGGCTGTGCGGGAGAACAAGGAGATCCTCCCCTCTCTGGGGGGCGGCTGTGATCCTGCCGGCATGCGGGCAGAGAATGAAACATCTCATGTCGTCCTGTCCCCCGTCCTATGTCCCCCCTCCCCCTCCCCCTTCCTCAGCAAGTGGGAGCCAGTGAACTACACATCTTGTGAAAAGATTGGCTATGTTATTTAGTATGAGCTCCCCATATGCAAAGATAATGACAACCATTTGGAAGAAAACAAGAGACAATATGACAGATAGTGAAGATCTCTGGTTGTCTAACTTAGAAATTTATGCTTTCTTATGTCCCATTCTGTTCTGTTTTGTTGTGTTTAATTTTACCCCCTTTAAAATAAAATTTAAAAAAATATTTTAAAAAGAGATAAATAAAATGCATAAAAATTCCATTTATAAATCTATACAATAGGGTATTACTTGGATATAAAATAAGTGTGGCATTGATACAGCATTATGCCAAGTGGAAGAAGCTTGTTGAGAAACTTTATATATCTTGCAATCCATTTGTGTAAAAATATACAGTAGGCAAACCTTCAGGGACACAAAATAAGTTCATGGTTCTTCATTGCTGGAAAGAGGGGCATAAACAGGACAGATGAGCTTAGATAACTCAAGGGTTCTGGGTTTTATTTTGAATCAGTGAAAATGTTCTCAATTTGACTGTAGAATTGGTCTTCAGATCTGAAAACGCACTGTATTTTAACTGTGCACTTTGCAGGGTGAATTGTACAGCATGTGAGTTCTTTCTGAACAAAGCTATTGTTTGCAAAGTGTTATATGCTGGCCACGGGCTATGCCTCTCCTAACGCAGGAACCTGATGACCTGGCCACATCCAGGAATCCAGGGAAGCCTGACATCTACAAGCCTGGTGCAGGCTCAGAACCGTCACCTTCCTCACTTTGCGAAGAACCTGCTGAAATTTGTTTAACTCTCACCCTCTCCCTCCCCTGACTGATTTAGAAGTGAATCCCTGGTGTAAGTCAAAGCAGTGAGTTTTCCCTGGATTTCTGTACCTAGCCTGAGAAAAATCTGTGCAGTGCCCCTTTAGGAACATACAGTAAATGAGTTTGAAAGGAAAAGGAAAATCGTGAATTTTCATAGCCTTCAGATTCTGCCTCGTTCCTGATGTTCAGCTCGGACCCTGCTCTTCCTGTGGTTTAGTGGTCTTGCTGAAATGTCCCATATCCTTCTAATTATTATTTACAAATTAATATAGATATTGAAAAATACATACTCATTTAATTTTTGAAAATTATTTAAAACAATGACATGCATGAACACAGAAATGCATCAAAAGGAATCTGGGAGGCTGAAACAGGAAGATCGCAAGTTTGAGCCCAGACTGACTAATTCGGTGACTCCATAAGGCCCTGTCTCAAAATAAGAAAATGTTCAAAAAGGGGATGAAATGTGTCTTGGTGCAAAATTCCTAAGTTAAAACTGCAGCACCTACCTCAGACCCAAAACATAAATGTGTGAAAAAGTTTATTAAAAATTTCAAGTAGCAGCACAATTTGTAATAGCTAAAAATTGGAAACGACCAAAATGCCCATCAACTGCAGAGTGGATGAACCAGATAAGGTATTTTTATGCAATGGAATATTACTCAGCTATGAAAAAGAATGATCTTGAGGCCTTCCTAGGTAAATGCAGGCAACTTGAGACTATACTCATAAGTGAAATAAATAAGAATCATACTTATAAATATCACATTTTGTCTCTAGTGTAAAAAGTAATAAGAACTGTAGGAGTAATAAAACCCAAAATGTGTATTTGCTATCATCAAAAGAGAGGAAAAGAAAGTGCTCCAAAGGATATAACTGCATGTATGTTTTAGTGCATAGGGTAAATGACCATATTACTAAGTTTTTGTTGGATCCTTGAGCAGAACTGTCTGCAGTCCCATGGTTTGAATGTCCACCTTGTATGCTTTAATTTTGTAACTTGAACATCTATTTCTAAGATGATACTATGTAATTTATCAACTCGTGATTTCTTAGTGTTTATTTATTTATTTGGAATTCTGTATTGTTGCTTCACTTTTTTTATGTTTTGCTTTTTTTCTCCTTAAATAAAATAAATTTTAAAAAAATTCAAGTAGACCCTGCTATCACCATGAACCCCGCCAGCAGCTGTAAACTGCAGTTATATTTATTATTTCTTCTAAATTATTGCCCCCATCAAAATAATATACCTCTAAAGCTACTGTTTGATGTGTGTGTTTTAAACATTGTTTATTTATTTTCCAAGTTGAAAGGAAAAAATTTAGCTTCATTTCATTGCCTGTTTTACCCTTATTTCCCAATGAAATTAATCCATAGTTTTCTGTTGAATCAACAAACAGAATGTACAATGTGATAATTATTTAAATGTTGTTACTGAGAATCAAAACATTCCCCACACTCACATTTTAGGGATGGGTATTTTATTTTGATTAAGTTCAATTTTTACTTTAGCCGACTCAATTCTCTTACTTTCATTTCTTTTGGGAGTTGTTCAGCTTCTATAAAATTTGGAGGTATAATACAATAAATGTGGATATACTCTCACCTCTATCAGCTATTTTAAAATTTTGATAATTTGGCTTCTCTCTTTTACACACACACACACACACACACACACACCATAAGCCATTTCAACACCATGCTATGTAAATGGATCACGAACTTAATTCTTTCCACGATTCTAGTCGCAAACCAAATTGGTTGGGAACAAAATCTAATTCAGTGATTGGGGTCAATGTTGAACTTCAGGGGAAATTCAGTTTGCAGCCAGAGTGGTGGAAAGAATGCACTGTACCGTAGTGTAATACGACTTCGCCCTGCTGCATGGCACTGCTGAGAACAACGAAGTTTTCACACGTAACTACAGAGCAGCTGCCTCCCTTCATTTCACCGCTGCCAGCTCTGATACCACATCTTCTTATCACAGAGGAGCAGTGCTGAAGCTTGCTCAGTAGTTATAATAATGAGTTGTAAAGTTGTTTCTTTTCTTCCAGATTCAAGTTGCAAAAGTATGTGACGCATTGCAGTTAGCTCAGTTTTATTCAGCCACTTTAATGTGGAAGGATCACCAAGTCGCTTTACTTGTTCCTTTGTCTTTCATCACGCTGACCCTGGGAACCAGTTGTGGCACGCTGTTTTGAGCTTCACCTGACGAAGAAGATGAATCACTCTCCACCCCTCCCGTCGTCCTGGCAGCCCCAGCCGCTCTCCTCTGCTCCTCCTCACTGATCCAGACTCAGCTCTGTTCTTGGTTGCTTTTCACTTTCCTGGAACAGGTATTGTGGTTCTCATGCCTTGGAACCCGTTTCTCATCGGCGAGAAATGACACCTAGCAATAAATAACAGCCTGTAGGAGTCTGGACTCCTTTGAGCTTGTCTCCTGGCCAGCCGCAGGCTGTTGGGAGGGCGGACACACTTCCACTGGGAAATCTAGCTCACCCGCTCTTTCCATTTTCTTTCTCATAACCCCCAGCCTGTTTCCAATGATAATTTTGCATAATTAGTAAATGTTATCATAATTTAATGGGGTTATAAGAGAAAAGGGAAACTTACAAATTTATCTCATTATCTTTAGCAGAAATCTAGCATATAACTTAACTATCATTCTCTGTCATATTTTTGTCACATATACTCATAAGCTACATAATGTTCTTTTGATCAATGGCAGACTTCAAATACGAGGATGACCTCAGAAGATTGTATCACCTCTGATGTCACTGATGTCTTAGTTCATGAAAAATCACTGTGGCCACCCACCCAAAAATGGAATCACTTAAAACAGTTTTCTCAAAACAAATTCTCTCTCTCTCTCTCTCTCTCTCTCTCTCTCTCTCTCTCTCTTTCTCTCTGTGTTTCCCTTTTTTTCTCTCTAGGCAGTATGTCAGTGTATTTCCTTTTAGAAAAAGAACACAATTCAATTTGGTTGAGTATTTTGCTTATTAACACATTATGAGTCACTAATCGTAACTGTCATTAATGAAGCATCTGCTGTTACACCCATCACCATACACCTGGCTACTGTGAGGCTACCGTGGCGATTCTTTTGTAGATAGCCTATTGTTCACTGTAGATGTTTCAAACATTTTATTATTTAACTGTGAAATTTGTGAACGGCATCGTCATTATCATGAACTCACTGACTTAGTTTCCTCTAGCTGCCAACATACCTCCCAGTGTGTGGCCTAGACATCATTTGATTTTTCTCACACTTCTGGAGGCCAGAACTCCAAGATGAAGGGGTCAGCAGTCCAGTTCCTGGTGAACGTCTCTTCCTGGCTTGTGGACAGCACCTTCTCTGTTCATGTATGGAGCGAGGACCAGCGATCATCTTATACAAACTCCAGTTCAGTCAAGGTAAGGCTCCACCCTCACAAGCTCATTTAAATTTAATGACTTCTTAAAGGCTATATCACCAAATATAATCACACCTAGGGCAAGAGCTTTAAGCACTCTAAAATAAATACAACTTTGGAGGGGACATGATTCAGTCCATCATAGCAACTATGTAAATAAAAACCCCGACAGATGGCTCTATTCCTTCCTTCGTCATCCTAAACTTTTTCAGAAACTGGCTTTATTTCAACGTTTTATATTCACGGTATAGTCTAAATACAGTCACTGATATTTTATTCAAACTTACTATCAGAGTTACAAATAAAAGGTAATGAACCTAACTTGTACATTACTGTGGTATTCCATTTCAATGTTGAATAATTCAAACATACATCAGTGCTTTGTATTCACTTCTTAAGACCTAAATATGTTAAACTACATACGAAAGCCAGCTCCTCAGAAAGAAAATCTAGACAGCACTGTTTCCTAACAATTGTGTGGTGTCCAAACCCTTTTATTCTACCACCTAATGCTGCTTTCATCATTCAGATATTTCCTATCATTCAGTTCTTCAGCACAAAGCACTAACCTAATTCTCATTTTTGACTGTCAAAACTGTGAATGTGTTGATAACAATACAAATTCCCGATCAATGTTTTAATCCAAAGAAAGCACTGTTTGTAACAGCATCAGGGTAAAATGTGGAAGGCTGAAGTACTACCAACTCCTTCACTTACTATTTATAGAAAGTCACTTCCTTTCTATTTACAAAACCTCTCATTTCTCAGAAATATTCAAGAAGCAAACTTTATCACACCACAACAAATTTTAAAATATTACCCTTGATTATGGTGAGTTAACACTTACATTTGGAATTGAGCATGAGATCGCCTTTCTCTCTATATAGGTTTTCTTGAAGTTTTTTTAAATAAAAAAACTATAAGTTTGTCTCAAAATACGCTTCTCAAAAGATGCAAATTATGTGCGCTTTATTCAGACTATATATTTAAAAGGAAGGAATGTACTACCTGGAAATACCAAGCAAGAAATCTTCTTGTACAGTGTGCTTTCGTGCCAGGAGTAGAGGTGTGCGCCTGTCATCCCAGCAGTCAGGATCCTGAGGCAGGAGGATCACCGTGAGTTCGAGGTCATTCTGGGCTAGATAGTGAGTTCAAGTCCAGCTGGAACTACATAGCAAGATCCTGTCTTTAAAAAAGAACAGAAAAACGAACAGGGAAAAAAAACGTACTTTGATGAGCTGGGTACAGATGTTCTTCGCCTCCCACCACGGTCAGTTCAGTGATGTCAGTTGGGTAAGTCAACTTTATTTTCATACCTTTGCACATAGCCTGTAGGATTTTCAGGTGGAATATTTCTTTTAAACCTTATTAACAGTTTATTCCCTTTTAAACTTTATTATTAACATTTACTTACAGAAAAGAAATTGATTATATCTAAAGACTGTTTCTCAATGAAAATCACATGGAGAAAAATGCACTCCTATTGCAAATGAACTCAGTGGAGTTTTTGTTCTCTGCCAGGCCTTGAGGGAGGCCCGGTAATTACAACGTAGCCTCTGTTCCTATTCACAAGCTTGTTTTGTGTTTGTTTGCTTTTGTTTGGCTGTCTTGTCACTACTTAAATCCCCATCTTAGTCCATACACTTTAACAGTGTTTTGCATGCATGTCACAAAGCACTAGACTTCTAGGATTGAAAGACAAATATTTAGGCCACGTCTGTGATGCTTTCTCGGTGATGCCGTGGACATGACCTGTGGTGCTCTGGAGGCTGATTGAGTAATATGTAAAAGAAGCAAGATAGACAGGCAAGGTGACGATTCAAAGAATACAACTGTAGAACATAACAGTGAATATTTAAAAGCATAGTGCAGTATAATGAATAGTTAATAAGCCGTGGAATCTGACAAAACACACACCTGATTCTCTGTCATTTCATAAGCGACTATACATGAGCGTGGGGCCTTCTCTGAACCTCATTTTCCTGATACATAAAATGAATCCACCTTTCTGCATTGTGATGAGGAAGCGGAGACTAACACACCGTAAGCAGCTGCCCAACAGGAAGCTCAACAGCGATGTCTACAGCCATAGTAACCTTCATTTTTGCTGAGGTTGAAGTTTCAAACGCAGCAAGTGCTATGAGAATGTTGCAGATCAGTATAGCCTTAATAATCAGTGAAATTCAAACTATTTCTAGGCTAAAATGTTCCTTAAATGCGTGTGTGTACATGAGGATGTGTACACACGCAGGAGTGTGTGTGTGTGTCTGACAGCAGAGCTTGGACTCCACTTTTACTCTAAGGAAAAAAAACCCAAAACCAAATAACTAAAAGAAGTGGATTCCAAGGAAGTGTACAGTTTTGTACCATCAGACAGATACAGTTTGCAAAAAAAAAAAAAATATAGTGATTAGCTGAGTAACTTTAAGTGGCATGTTATGGAGATGATTCCAACCTATTTTCCGCTTGACTCTCAAATCAGTGTTGATGGTCTTCAGGTTTGAGAGGGAGGCAATGTGGTTCTGATGGGGTCTTGTGAAGATGGTTGCTGAAATGGCTCAGCCTGTCTCTCGCAGGGTACCTGATGGATAGGTCGTGTTGTCCCGCGGAGAGCTGCAGTTACCCACCGTGCACAGAGAGGAGCGGGGACTTCGTGCTGGTGGTGAGGACATTGCTGTCTCTGGTCCCCCGGTCCAAGGGAAGCTTACACTGAGCTCCGCGAAGTTATCGTTCAACCTTTCTTGGTGTTAACACAAAGACTGAGTCAAAATGTTCCAAGCGATGCAAGAAAGGTCAAGAATAAGAGTTGCAGTTTCCTTCGTCTGAATCAGAGATGAATAGCTGATCTCATTCCAGTCTCATTCACATCTAGCTACCAAGAAATATATAGTTACCAAGAAATATATAGAAGTGATGGCCGAGTTTACTTCGAGAAGCTTCGGCTTCTACACAAAAATTGTTTCAAAATATCATGATCAACATTAAAGTTTTACTAGTTATCTTTTACAGTTTTACATCTTCGCATAGATAGTTTAGTAGTTTTAATGCCATCAATGCAGTTTGTCTCTATAGAGAGCAATATTTCAAAGCTTGACTTTATTAAGAGCCTTAAATGTGGTGAAAAGTGGGCGTTGGCGTCCTCCATCTTCCATTTAACCATCAGGATCAGGTTTGTGGGTTATTTTTCTAAAATATTTGTAGAATGAAATAAAAGCCCAGTAATCAAACACATTACCAATAGTTCATACTCCTTACAATAGTTTTATATTTGCTCTTTACCTATTTCTAGTTTTAACTAATGAATGAAACCCACTGGTTGTGGCCATCACATAGATAACAGAAATGGCAAACACAACATGAAAAACCACTGGTGTATTTGGTGGCCCACTAGGAAATCACTTTCCCTCTAAAATGTTCTATTTTGCAAAAGTCTGCTCTGTCTTAATCTTACCTAGAAGATTTATCCAGGCAGTTGGAGCTGCGGTAGAGATTAAAGATGTCATTGCATCCTGTAAACATGGGGAGTTTTGTGTGAATAGCAATCAACCTTTCTCCAGGTAAGTACCATAGGGAAGAATCTTCAGTTAATTCGTGGAGGCCACAAGATTGCCTCTTATTTATACAGCATTTTATTTTTACCAAACAATTTCACACAGATTTGTTTTAACAATTCTTGGATTAAATTATAATTGCCTACATTTGTATTACATTTGAGAACAATAGATCTTGAGTATCTTATACAACTAGATCAAATTGAGTAGTAAATTTATAGACACTCATGCAAATGTCTATATTCCCAGGCCACTGGGTTATTATTTCAGTGTTTCCAGGAATGTAAGAAACACATGATCGTCCCTCACTTTTCTTGATTTGCCTATTAGAGGACATCTGAAAGAGTATTTAATTTCTAGATTAAATTCAGTTGTTCTCTTAAATTCAGTTGTTCAGTTGAATATGTGCAGTTCTATGAACTATTCGCATTTCCATCACCATGACAAGTATGTACTTTCAGCTGACAAACATGATTACTGTTGCCAAAAACATACAAAACAGTAAATCCATTCTTAAGAGCAAGATAATATTTGCAAGGAAAATTAAGGTTTGGGATAAGATAGGTATTAGAGATATGTAAACACATTATAAACAGATAAATGGAATAAAAACTAAATATTACTATAGTGGGAGCAAATATGCAGAGAGCACCAAACTAAATGTTAGTACAACAAAAAATATAGTACTCTAAGTGGTTTACTGATAATGACTTTTTTAAAAGTACATGATTGGATTTCTGGAAAATCATTTTAAAAAGTGCTAGATAAATACTATAAGCTATACAGGAAAGTAGAATGCATGTGTAAAGTTTTAATACAGCAGGAGCTGATGTGTGCAGGAGACCTGGAAAGAATTATCAAAGTGTAAGAACTTCCAAGTATAAGATGAATGAATGTTAGAGACCCAGTATACTGACAGATACATATAATAATGTATCATGTGTTGTACATATTAATATTTTCTGTAATTAAAATATACTAAGAGATCTCAAATGTTCTCATCACAAAAACAATGGGCAACACTGTGAGGTCATGGATGTGTTAATTAGTTTAACTGCGATAATTGTTTCACAATGTGTTCAGATTTCTAAATATCACATTTTATGCCCTACATGCATGCAATTTTAATTACACTTCGGTGGAAGTGGGGGATCCATCATAACCCAGTGTTCACAATTACCACAGCACAGCATTTCAAATATCCATGTTGCAACACAAAATTCTGAAGTAAGCAGTGCACAAGAATGTATAGCCCCCTTGTATTAAAATAAAATAAAACTAATAGAAACAAACCCCCACAAAAGCACAGACATAGGATTCACCAAACAAAGCTCTTTACATACGGGCAAAGAGTAAAGGAAAGTGGAAAATGAAGTAAAGGGAACTAAGAGATTGACACATCACGTTAAGAGAAAGTCTCACCTTCTCCTGGGACTGTGGTGCCAGTAGAGGAGTATGAGTTCTGCTCCTCCCTCTGGCCATGGACCCCGGGCAATGGCGGTTGGCAGCTGGCAAAGGAAGCTGGAAAGAGTCCACTCCTCCCTCCCTCCACTGGCAGGACTCAGGGCCCCAGAGCCCTGCAGGGACACAGTAGGAACCTGGATGTGGTGTACACAATGGACAGGCAGGACTAGAGATGCAGAAATGTCTCATTCAACAGGAACAGTCCGAGCCAACAGCTGGTAAGTTAGGAGAACCAGAGTCGCCTTGAAGACAAAGACATGAGGAACAGAAATGGGTGGGGAGGGTCGCCCTCTTCTTCTTTTTTTTTTTTTCTCTTTTCTTTTGTTCTCTTCTATTCTTTATCGTTTTCTTTTCTAAACAAGTGGGGAGAACTCCAGTCACAGAAAACTAATCCCATCATCCAAATCTAGAGACAAAGATTAGACCCAAACCCAGCAAAAATCTACCTGCACTCTTGGCCACAATACAGGTTTCTGGGATCTGACTTGGACCGAGCACAGAACTACAGACCCTAGAGGAATTTCACTACTTTCATTTTTCTATGTCTGGTTTATTTCCCTCTTGGGATTCAGCTAAATTGGTGTTTTGAATTGCTTTTCATTTTGTTTGTTTATTTGTTTGTTTTTATTGTTTGTTTTCCCTTCCTTTTCTCCTTTTCCCTCTATTCTGTTTTGTCATGTTTCATTTTTCTTTCTGCATGTTGGTTTTTTTCTTCTCAGAATGTGAGGATATTTTTCTTTAATGATTTTTCCTTTTTTTCTGTCTTTTCCTTTTTCTTTTCTTCCTCCTTTCCCTTCTCTCTTGCTCATGATTTAGACCTCTATCCTTTCTTTTGATTTATTCTCCTTTTCTTCTTCCTCTCATTAGTCAACTATGTCACTTGACTTTACGATACTTTCATGTGAATAAACTTTGTCTCTTCTTTCTCTAGTTAACTTCAAAACTCCTAGGGCTTTTCCTCCTTTCTTTTCCTCTTGTGTCCTACAACTACTTAAAACTTTGATGGTCATCCTGTGCCCTCCAAGTTTTTCCTTGTTTATGCAGCCTCATTCATTTCTTCATCCTACCCACTATCCTCTTGAAATCCCCCCCACACACACACACAACAGAGTAAAATCATTCTACTAAGTGGAAAATCAGGTATACAATTTCCTGATATAAGTTGGATTATATTTCTGTAGACTTTCCTCTTATAGTTATCAATATCCAGCTAATAGTTATCACAGTTTGTCAGTATCCAGGCTGCACTTGAGTCTATTGTTACTGCCAACTGACCTACTTTAATCAGAGTGTCATACATCCTATAACCAGTTTTTCCCTTCTGTATGAAAAAACTGTGATTGTAAGGAGTCATAACCATCGGCATAGTGCAGTATCAAAAGAATAGGCCCTTTGTCAAATAAGTAGCAACTCCTCAGTTTTAATATACTGGGAAGACAGGTTCTTGGGATAGACATAAAGATTAAGAACAACCTACATCAAGAAGACATCTTGAGGAACAGAAACTTCCTAGGAAAGCCTCAACACAAGTGATAAGGTTATCCAACATAAAAAAAATCTACTGGCATCAAGACAGAAGATGAAATAAAAAAGAAAACAGAAAGTGACAAGATGAAGAAACAAAATGCAATCCCAAATGCCCAGCCCACCTCAGCCAAGTTCAGAGCACAAAGAGACAGGAAATTGGAAGCCATCAAATGGAGCTCTCTGAAATGATAACAGCAGAAGTAAAAATGTAACTTCAAAATGCCATAAAAAAGTAATCTCTAAGGTGCAAAAAGAAATGACAATCAAAATGAAAGACAATACAGAGTCACATGTAAACAAATAGAGAAGCTTAGGAGAATGCTGAAAATAATGAATGTCAAACATAGACAAGAAAGTGAATCAATGAAACAGATCCAAATGGAAAGGTAGGAGATTAAAAACTCCATTGAAAGTCTATGTAGCAGATTCAATGAAGGCAAGGTTAGGATATAAGATTCAGAAGATAAGAACTCAACTAATGACAAAGAAAAGAAAGATATCTTAAAAATACAATGAACCACACACAAAAAATGATCAATCCAGAGTCCCAGTCCCACTCGCATGCACTCCAGTCACCATCCCGGAACCTTCTCAACAGTAAACAGCTCAGGTCAAGGTACAGCAGCCAGTCCCACCCGCATGCACTCCAGCCTTCAAGGAGGCTCCCTGCCAATGGTTACAAGCACAGGCAGGGAAAAGCAGCAGCCAGTTCTGCACCAGCACATCCAGTGGCCACCATGAGCACCCATAGCCAGCACTGGCCAGGAGAACCAAACAATAATGCTTCGGAGAAAATTTAACTATCATGCAAAGTGCCTGGGACCCACAAGCTGACTGTCCAGAAGAACCCAGGAATATATCAAGATGAAGAAGCAAAAGGCAGTTTCTGGCCTCCACACAAAGCAGAGCTGGTTCAGGAGATGTAAATATGGAAGAGAACAGGAGTTGCATACCTGAAGTTTCTGAAGCAATGGCAACTGAAGTAAACAAACAACTACATGAGTCTATGAAAGAAATTAGCACAGACATACTATCTCAGGTAAAAGAATAAATGAAAAACATTGAAAGAATTGCTAAACACCTGTAAGAAGACATAGATAAAATAATACAGGAGCATAGGAAAATGAAGGAAATCTTAAACAAAAATTCAGAATACATGAGACAGATTCAATGAGATATCCAGGAAATTAAAAACTCAATTGAAAGCTGGCAAAACCACTTGAAAGAAACTGAATATAGACTTTCAGACATTGAAGACAGGTTTGCAGTTTGCAACCATTAAAGGAAAGATCTCTTAAAAATAACTAGGAACCAGGAAGTAACAATTCAATGGCTGCAAGAAAACCAAAAGAAACATAACTTAAGAATAATAAATGTGAGTGAAAAAGCAGGGTTCAACACAAACAACATAAAAAGTCTATTTACAGAAATAATTTCAGAAAACTTCCCAAGCATAGGAAAAGGAAATGATATTCAGATAAGTGAGGCATATAAAACTCCAGCTAGCCATACCCAGAATAAACCTACACCCAGACATATAATAATTAAGATCACAGAAATTCAACACAAGAACAGAATATTAAAAGCTGTTAGAGAAAAGAAACAAGTTACCTATAAAGGAAAACCCATCAGAATCACAACAGACACAAACCATCAAATCAAGAAGAGTTAAGTATTTCAAGTCCTGAAAGAAAACAACTTCCAACCCAGATTGATATATCTTGCAAAACTATCTTTAAAAATTAGTGGAGACAAAAGATATTTCCATGACCAGAACAACTGAAGGAATTCATGACTACCAAAACAACCCTACAAAGAATACTGAAGGACATTCTAGAAAAGGATTAAAAAAATAAAAGACCATGGTTCCAGGAACAGCAGTAGAAGGGGCTCACTTAGTGTGGCAGTGACATAGTGGAATGGAAGGGAAAAGTAGGCAATTGATGGCAGGAAAATAGCATGGCAGAGATGAGCCAGTGCATGTTGGCCATAATCACTAATATAAATGACCTCAATTCACCAATAAAAAGAAACACAGGCAGAGTGGATCAGGGAACAGGGTCCATCAATATGCTTTATACAAGAAACTCATTTAATCCAAAAAGGGGTTCATAGCCTGAGAGTCAAAGGAATGTGACAGGGAACTAGAAAAAAGAGGGGGTCACTTGCCCATCAGCTGCACACTGGTTAAGAAAATCATGGCACTTTTATACAATGGAAAGCTAATTAGCTATAAAGAATGATAATCTTGAGGCTGTTATAGGTAAATGGATACAACTTGAGGTCATGTTCATGGGTGAAACAGTTCAGAATCACATGGGTGGATTTGATGTTGCCTCCTTAGTATAAAAAACTAAAGGAGTTAGTGGGACCCAAAATGCACAAAACAGCCTTTGAAAGTGAAAGAGGAGGAAATATCTAAAAAGGGAAGGCAGTGGCCATTGTTAATCTTACTGTGTTTTGAAATCCTGTATTGTTTTAATTGTTCTGATTAGTCTTGTTTTAATCTGCTTTGTTATGTTTGATTTTATTACATTTGATGGCATAAACAGCTAATTTAAAGATAACAAAATATATTATGGTCACCATTATTGATTTCCTAATATCTTGTTTTGAAGCCCAATATTGCTTTCATTGTTTTGTTTTGATTGATTTTATTCTATTTTGTTTTGTTTGTCTGTATTGTGTTTGATAGTATGGTCAGCTTCTTTGAAGATAACAAAGGGGATAATAGTAGCTACTGATGATTTCCTATTGGTTTGTTTTGAGGTACTGTATTGCTTGCATTGTTTTGTTTTGATTGGTTTTATTCCATTCTGTTTTCTTTGGTTTTATTGTACCTGATGGTATGGGCAGTTATTTTGAAGACAATAACAGATATTATGGTAGCCATTATTGATTTCCTCTTATCTTGTTTTAAAGTCCTGTACCACGTTCATTTTTTTTATTATTAACTTTGTTTCTGTTTTGTTTGGTTTTATTCTCTTCAAAGTAAATTTTAAAAAAAGAAAGCAAAAAAAAAAATCAATCCAACAGCTACAAGATAAAGAAAAGAAGAACAACATAAGATTGACTGGAATCAGTGAGAACACTGGAGACGGCATTTAAAACCTCTTCACAGGAACAATGGCAGAAAATTTTCCAAAGGTGGCTAAAAAATTTGACATACAAATAAATGAAGCATATAGAATTCCAAGAGCCATGACCAAAATAACTCTGCACCAAAGCATATAATAAAGATTCCAAAAATTCACCAAAAGAACAAAATATTAAAAGAAGATAGATAGAGAAAAGAAACATATCACCCATAAAGGAAAACCCAAAGAAATCACAGCAGACCTCTCAACACAAACTCTTAAATCAAGGAGAGAATGGAGTGGGGCAGTTTAAGCCCTCAAGAAAACAAACTTCAACCAAGACTGATGTAACCCACAAAACTATCTTTCAAAACTGATGGAGAAATAAGATACCTACATGGCAAAGTAAAATGAAGGAATTTTTGACCATCAAAATATCTCTACACAATGCTCTGAAAGACATAACTGAAGAAATATTTGACCGCCCAAACAGGTCTACATAATGCTTTGAAGGACATATAAGAAAGATATAATGAAGACCACAAATACATGAATATTAATAGAAAGAAGCTGCCAGTCAGGACAAGTAGTTAAACAGAAGAGAAATGTACAGAACAAACAACAGGAAAACAACATGAAAAAGAAAAACCAATACATATCAACTATAATCATCAGTATAAATGGTCTCAATGCACCAATCAAAAGAAACACTAGCAAATGGATCCAGAAGCAGGATCCAACATCATGCTGCATTCAAGAAACATGTTTAACCCAGAAATAAATTCATAAACCAAAAGTCAAAGGATGGAAAACTATTCTTCATGCCACAGGAACACAGAAAAAGGCAGGGGATATATTTTATGTGCAGACAATGCAGACTTGAAGCCAAAAATGATCAAATGGCACAAAGAAGGCCACTACATACTAGCTAAGGAAAAACTTCAAGAAGAAGAGATAACAGTCGTAAATATATATGCACCAAAAAAGGTTCTACCAACTATATTGAACAAATATTAACAGACATGAAAATCAAATAAGCACTGAAACAATTGTAGTGTAGAGTAATACCCTACTCTCACAAATAGATCGATCAACTAGACAAAAATATCAACAAAAAATATTAGAATTAAACCAAACCTGTGAACCAATGGACTCCATAGATGTCTACAGAGTGTTCCATCTCAAACCATCAGAATACACATTCTTCTCACCTGCACATGAGATGTTCTCCAAAACAGACCACATATATTAGCTAGCAAAACATGTTTAAGTAAAATATAGAGGAATCAAAATCATTCCATGCATACTATCTGACACAGTTAAAAGAAACTAAAAATGAATGACAAAGCAAATCACAAAAACTACATCAACACATGGAAATTGAACAAAACACTTCTGAGCAACCAGGGGGTCACAGAGGAAATTAAAGTTGAAATTAAGCAATGCACACAATTAAATAATAATGCCAATACAACACACCAAAACCTGTGGGAAAAAATGAAAGCAGACCTTCAAGGGAAATTTATAGTGATGAGCTCACATATAAGGAAAACAGATGAGCTCAAACAAACAACCTAGTATTGAACCTCAAACTTCTAAATAAAGAAGAGCAAATAAAACCAAAAGCTCATATGAGGGAGAAAATTACAAAAACAAGGGTAGAAATTAATAAATTAATAGAATAGAGAGAAGAAAACAATACAAAGAATCAATGAGTCAAAAAGTTTCTTCTTTAAAAGAATAAATAAAATTGATAAATCATTAGCCAATCTCATCAAAAAGTGGAAAGAAAAAATGCAAATCCAAGCAATTAGTAATGAAAAAGGGGAAATCACAATGGATTCCACAGAAACCCAGATAACCAATATCTACTGTGAGAACCTATATTCTAATAAGATGGAAAACACAGAAGTGGACAGATTCCTAGACACAATCATATTGCCAAAGCTAAATCAAGAAGATATAAAATTCTAACTGACCTGATATCAACCAGTGAAATTGAAAATGTAATTTAAAATTTACCAACAAAGAAAAGCCCAGCTCCTGACTGATTCACTGTTGAATTCTACAAGAAATTTATAGAAGAACTAATATTAAAGAGTTCTGAAACTCTTTAAAGAAATTCAAAGAGCAACAGTATTTCCAAAATCATTCCTGGAAGCAAATATTACCCTGATTCCATAACCAAAGATGAATTCATCCAGAAAAGAAAACTACAGACCAATCTCCCTAATGAACATAGGAGCAAAAGTCCTTAATAATATACTGGCCAACAGGATGCAGCAAATCATCAAGAAGATTATACAAACATGACCATGTAGGACTCATCCCAGGGATGCAGGGATGGTTCAACATATGCAAATTAACAAATGTATTACATCACAAAAATCCCATAATCATCTCAATAGATGCAAAAAAAGCGTCCGACAAAGTCCAATACCCATTCATGCTAAAAGCCCTTGAGAAATTTGGAATAGAGGTTCTTTACCTCATCTTATAAAAGCCATCTATGACAAACCAACAGCTAACATCATATTAAATGGGTGTGTAGTCTGGTGCAACCACTGTGGAAATTAGTGTGGAGATGCCTCAAAAAACTTGGATTAGAAACCCTATTGGACCCATCTATTCCCCTTCTGAGTATCTTCCCAGAAGAATTAAAAACATCATACTCCAGCAATATATACACACCCACCTTATAGCAGCACAATTTTTAGTAGATAAATCTTGGAAACAAACCAAATACTCATCAATCAAAGAATGCATAAAAAAGATTTTTTAATATAATTAAGTTCCACTCAATCCCTGAAGACAAGTAAACTGAAGACTTTAATAGGTAAACAGATGCAACTGGAAACCATACTCATAAATGAAATCAATCAGACCCATACGTGTAAACATCATATTGTCTCACTAGTATGAGAAACTGAGTGAGTAAATAAGATCCAAAATGTGCAACAGATACTGTGAATTGGGAGGAAATTGTTCAAAAGAAAAGACAAATCATGATGGAGGAATGAGGAAAGGAAGGAAGAGAAAAAGAAAAATTATTTATGCATAAGATAGTTAAGATATACAGCTAGTTTCTCTTAGTTCATTGAAATGAAAGGTTTGTGCTAATATTGTTTGGACAAGATGTGATGCCTGTATATTATACTCTAAATAACTACTATGTAAACAACAATATGCAATGTTTTGATTGTAACTCTCCTACTAATCAGTTTGGAACACTCCTTCATTTTTATTTTTTTCTCTTTAAAATGAAAAATTCAAGAAAAGAATATAGTAAGTAGAACTTTTAAAGATATCAAATTCTGGAATTAAATACACAATAACACGAATGAAATCTTCACTTCAAGGGTTGAAGAGCAAATTTAGCCATGCAGAAGAAAGAACTGACAGATTTAAAGACAGAGCACTTGAGATTATCCTGTTCAAGGAACAGAAAAAATAATAAAGAAAAAAGCATTTGGCACTAATGCAAATTATGTTTGTACAAATTCAAGGTGGCAATTTGACTTTCAAAGCTAGCCATCAAGGAATTTAATTTTAAATTTAGAGTATAGAAAAACATGAAGCTAACCAAAATGGCCCACTAGAAAAAGTAATAGCAAAAGAATGTGGTAACAGAGGAATTAAGGAACATAAACGATACAACATCTAGAAAATAAGCACAAAATGGTAGAAGTGCTGCCTTATCAGTAATTACTTTGAATATGTTAGGTTTTTTGGCACAGTGAGAGAGAAAATATAAAGTAAAAGTAGCCAAGGACGTGGAGAGGAATGTACGACCACAGATGGTCTGTGTCCCTCTGACCTGAACATGGGGTATGGGATATATATATAACCTCTGACTTGGGTGGTACTTATAGTGGGCATTGATGACAAGCGAGGAGCGGATTGGAACGTTTTTTGCGCGCACTGGGAAAGGAAAAAGGAAGTTGTAATAGCAGAAGGAGGAAGTGACCTCAGGGTAAACATCCTTTGATCCTGCCTCCCACTGCAGTAATATCATGTAACTTATTCTTGAGCAGAACTCTTTCAGAATAGAATTGAAATAAATTCTGAGTTAAAAGGTGAAGGTCACCAGAATCGATAAAAATTATACTGCAACCATGTGCTATGTACGAAAGACCCTTACTGGTGGTATAAACAGCAGTGAAGGCGTGGACTCCACGCAGGTAACACACTAAAGGGAGGCAGAGGCCTCTGCTCTCCTCCCACACAAGACACTGTAAGACAGGAGTTGCTGCAGGAGACAAAAAGGAATGATTTATAATGGTGAACGTGTCCATCCATCAAAAACTATAATGACTAGAAATACACATTGAACACTGCTGTCCGAACATATGAAACAAAACCAGCAAGAATTGAAAGAGGAAAGAAACAGTACTGAAATGTAATCACAGCCCTCACTGTCCTACATTCAATAATGAGCAGAACTTGATAGAACTTGTAAATCCTATATTATTGGGAAGGGGGTAAAACTGAATTTTTTGTTGTTGTTTCTTTTTCATGAGATACAAGATTACACTACTCAGCTTAAGCTGTAAAATAACATGCAAAAAACCCCCCGAAGTATCAAGTGGGTACAATTACATATGCATGTGTGTTTCTATAGTTCTGGCAATTAACTTTTTGTGTTTATTAAAATAAAATATATGTAAAACCTCCCACCTCCATGTACACACAAACATACAATACCTGAAACTTGGGAATTGTCATGGTTTATGTCAGTGGCCCCCAAGCCTCATGCAATTATGCCTTTGTGATTGGTCTGTTGTCTAGCACTTGGATTGGTGGTGTGAGTGCTACACCCACCCAGGGGTGGATTCAGGATATGATGTGATGGTGGGAAGGAGGCCTGTCTCTTTCTTTTGCAGGTTTCTATCTTGCTGTTTGCAGCCACCCTGAACTGTGGCCGGCCATGCCACCCTGCCTTGGAGCCAATTGAGTATGGACTGAAACTTCCAAGAACTATAAGAGATAAACCTTTCCTCCCTTCCTTTTGGGTGTTGGGTATTTTGTCTCAGCAATGAATAAAAAGTAACTTGGACAAGAATTAAACTTATTAGGTAAATGAGCAGTTCCAAAATAAGATCAAAGTGCTGTAGCTGTCCTAAAAGATTTGTAGAAAGTATTCAAAGTTCTCCTTTATGACATTGTGGCTACAAAGTGCATTATTCTCTTTATACACTTCAATTAGAACAAAAAGTCATTGGAGATTGAAAACAGGACAATTTTGTGATTCACAACATGCTAAAAATTCATCTTAGATTGTTTTGTCTTAGGGGCCAGGGATATAGCTCAGCGACACCTGCCTGATAAGTGCAAGGTCTTGAGTTCAATTCTCAGTACCAAGAAAAAAAAGAGTTTCAAAAGATAGACAACACAGACCTATCGTTTCAGAGGCCACTGTGATATTTGGATACATTTGTGCATTGTGTACTGCTCCAAGTGAGAATATTGACATTGTTCACCATCTCAAACATTATCAATTCTCTGTGAATAGAACATTCAAAATACTCAAGCCCAGCTCTTTTGAATTATGAAATACTTTTTTTTTATTAAAACTTGCCCTACTGTTCAGTAGAACCCAGAATTTACTCCTGCTATTTAGATGTGACTTTGTATCTGATGACCAGTGTCTCCCCCTTCTTGCCCGTTCTCTACATGCTCCATCCGCTCGTAGCACTTCTTTGCTTTGTCCTCCTGTGAACTAAGCTTTTTTAGATTCCACCTCTCTGTGCCTGGGTTATCTCACTAAACATTGTGCCCTATCTGCCCAGGGGTAAGGCCACGATTGGTAGGATTTCATCATTTTTGTGGCTCAATACTATGTCATCGTGAGTGTGTACTATTTTCTTTAGCATTCACCCATTACTGGACAGGCCTGTTTGATGGAATATTTTGGTAATTGTGGATAGTGCTGGGGCAAACAAGAAAACGCAGATAGCTCTTTGACCAGCTGATTTTATTTTCTTCGGATGTATATCCAGCAGTGGTATTGCTGAGTCAGATAGTCAATCTATTTATAATTTTTTGAGGAAACACCATAATGGTTTTCCCTGTTGGTTATATTAATCTACATATGTTAACAATGTGTGAGTTCCTCTTTCTCCACATCCTTGCTAGCATTAATCGGTTTTATCTTTTCTTTATGTAGCCAGTCTGAGTTGAAATAATCTCATTCTAGTTTCAGTTTGCGTTTCCTTGATGATTCGTGCCATTTTGTTCTCATACTTGGTCATTTGTGTAGCTTCTTTCTAAAAATACCTATTCAGATCAATTCCTCTTTTTTCAATGAAATATTTGGGATTTTCCTGCTGAGATTTTGGGATTCTTTGTATATTCTGGGTATTAACTTCCTGTGAGATGAATAGTTTGCAATTATTTTTCCTATACCCTAGGTTTTCTCCTCTTTCCATTATTTCCCTTGTTGTGCAGCAGGGTTGTAATTGGATGTAATTCTATTTGGCTATATTTTTTTTCCTTTTGCTTCTTGTGCTTTTATGTACTTATCCAAAACAAAGTCCTTGGTCAGACCAACATCATAGAATGTTTCCTTGTTTTCTCACTTTTTCAATTTTACACTAATGTCTTTAATCCATCTAGAGTTTGACATTTGTATGTAGGTAGGTAGGGGGGTAGCTTCACTCTTCTATATGTGGACATCCAGTTTCCCAGCACGACTTATTGGAAAGAATGGCCTTCCTGCTTATGTATTTTGGACACCTTTGTCAACAGTCATTTAGCTGAAAGTGTGTGGCTTATTTCTAGATTCTCTATTTTGTTTCATTGGTCATTGTGTCTGTTTTAATAGGGTACATATTAAGAGGTGCAATGCCCCAAAATGCTCTCTGAGATTTTCAATAATTTTGAAGACTTTAAAATTCATGCAAATTAAAAGATTAAGAATTTGTAATACAAATTAATTTTGAACAGGGTATATTTCCAATAAATTTCTCAATATTTTTCCCATAAACATGATATATCTTTACTTTTATTCAAAGAATGTTTCAAGTTTAAATTTTTTTCCTAGCAGTTGTGCACACATTGGCAAGTTAGTTTCTTAATTATTAATATTTTGTTTCTGTTAGAAATAATACATTAAAATGATCTATTTTGTGTTTACCTATGTATAGAAATATAAGTTTTGTGAATTTTAGGTAATAAAATTTCCATAGAACTCCTAAGCTCAATTATTAATCCTCATACAATTTTTTTTGAATATGTCTCATCACAAACAAAAGCTAAAGATTGTAGATAGAAATACCATTTTTTTACCTTTAAATCCTTGTGAATTTATTTCTGATTCATGCCCAATTCTATGTTTTAAGATTTTTAGTAGCATATTGAACAAACATGATGAAGTAATGTTGCATATTATCTTTAATATTTTAAAACACCTATGTGAGTTATGATATTTACAGCAGGCATTTTTGCCAAGGTTTACATTTTTAAATAAATATAAGCAATGTCTTATACCCTATATCTGTATAATTTTTAAGGTACTGCTTGCTTCATCAGCATATATACTATAATTTTTAAGTGAATCTCAAATGCTAAATCTCATCAAGAAATTTTTCTAACTATAGTCAGTATTGATTAGATTATTCCCATATTACAAATAAATTCTAACTATCACTGAAATTTCAGAATGAGTAATTATACCCTATATCATATCAAAATCTGATAAAAATGAAAAATCTTAATAGCTCCCTATCTATAAAAGATTTTGTGCCATTTAAAACCTCTGCAAAAGGACAATTCCCATTTGGCAAGATTCTGTCATGAATTCTTAAAATTCACATTTGAATTCTTACAAATTCTTCCCCAAGAATATAAAAGTAGAGAACATCCAATATGCTTTTCGAAACTTGTATAACCTTGACATTAAATATGGAAAAGGACATTATGAGAACGGAAAAGAACAGAGCAATCTTCTTTTTAGCATAGGTGTGCAAATGATAAATAAATTTTGGTGAAGCCATTCTAGTCATGCATAAACCTGTAACTACATTGTGCATAAGTGATGTCTATACAAATGGTGTTTTAATATTAAAAATATAAAGTTGTATGACTCACATTAGAAACTAAAGACAAAAATATGATTACCTCAACAGACATAACACAAAGCATTTGACAAAATCAAAAACTAGAGACAAAATTTAGAAAGCTAGGAACAGATGGAAACTTGTGTAAAGTAAAAAAGTAAAGCCACAGAAATAAAAGGATTATGAGAGTGCTATAGACAACTATATATCAGTAGACTAGATAATCTGGAAAAATGCATAATTTCTAATTTTTGTTAGTACATATTGTAAGTAATGATTACATTTGTGTGGGGGGTTGGTACATGCGCATAACACATCTTAGTTCTTTTCTCATCCCCACCTTTTCTATTCCTCTTACTTCTTCCAACTCTTGTCCACTTCCTATTTGCAAAATCTCCACTTCTGTTTTCTTTTCTTCAATCTTTTTTCCATTCCTTTTACTCCCACTCCATCTTCCTTTGCTCCATCTTTTATCCCCTTTCCCATTTTTAAAAAGATCTCCCTGCTTCTGTAACTTTTTAGAAATATACCACCTACAAAGACAACTGGATATCATCAAATGCCCATCAGAAATAGAGTGGCAGGATCAACTGCTACATTTGTCTCTAAAAGACTATTAAGAGTGAGTGGGCTATCCAAGCTAAATGCGAGACTGAAGAACAGCAGGCAGGCAAAATCAGTGAATCTGATAAAACAGGAAAGTCACCTATGTTGTTAAAAGGTGGGATGTTGGCTATCTCTGTGGACAATAGTCTGCTTGAGAAGCACATGGGTTCTAGTAATAACTTCATTGGTATACACATCTTCTCAGTTTTGAAAGCATATTCAGAAACATGGGTCCATCTTTATGAAATCTTAGTTGAACTAGATAATCAATATCATCTATGCTGGAAACTCTATTTGTAGCCCATGTGTATTTTTATCTGACTCCAGTTTCATTTATCTCTCTGCATATTCTATAGTTCCACTGGGTATGAAATAGAAATATTAAAAATAATCCTTGAAAAAATGAAGTGTTTGCTTCCATTTTAGCTAATGGCAAGTCCATGCTTCCATGGATCAGGACAAAACTTGTGTCATCATTGACGCCTCTTGAGTCTGTCTGCTCAGGGGATCACATGAGCTAACTTCCAACATATATCCAGATGCCCACCAGCTCTCTCTACTTCCAAGGTGTACACCCTGGTTAAAACACTACAATTCTTTGCTGAGAAGATGGTGACAGTGCAGTATTACAGTTTGCACTTATTCTTCCTGTTTATTCTCAGCACAGTGAATGTGATTCCCCTAGAGCAAGAGTTAGCTCAAGTCATTTCTTGGCCATCACACCTTGTGTAGGCTTTTCTTTTCATGGAATATAGAAGTTGACAAAAACCTGCATAATCTGACTTTCCCCGCTTTTCTTCATGTCTGCTGCTTCTCTGCCCACTGTGTTACAGCCACATGTGACTCTCTGTCCTTTTCTATCTCCAGCTGTGACAGTCCACCCCTTTGTGAAACGGCTTCCCCATTCATTGCTGTGCATCTCAGGGTCAGTTAGAAGACACACTTAGCTTTCTTGCCTCACTGATTTTATGTCCTAAAGTTGCTGAAATGAGGCAACTTGCTAAATTATTTCTATACTATCTACCTGAAAATACACTAATATAAAGAGACAAAGGAATCTTAATTGAACTATCCATCATTAATTTGACTTCGTTTACAACATAACACTGTATACCATGTACTAAGTGACAGTGATATCCTATAGTAGGATTTTAGAATTATTACAGTGAACTAAATTTTTCAAATCTGTAGTTTTTCAATTTTTCCAGAGACAAGTTTATAAAAAAAAGTTCTAAAAGATACTTAGATAATACATAGACAAATGATTAATAGGTTCTCTGAAATATAGACATCAAACTAAAACTCTAGTTTTTTACTCTCTCCTTCTGAAAGAGGGACAGAGAGAGACAGACAGAGAGACAGAGACACAGAGACAAGGATCATTCTATCCAAAATGAAGCATTATCTTCAAACTCAGGAGTAAGAAACTATTACGGTTTGTGTTGAGATGTCTCCCCCACCCAAAGGCCCATGAAGTCATGGAGGTGGGCCGCTCAGAGGTGGCTGAATCTAAAGTTTGTGATTGACTTGTGGTCTAATGCTGAGATTAAGGATATGAGTGCTACACATGCTTTCTCTCTCTCTCTCTCTCTCTCTCTCTCTCTCTCTCTCTCTCTCTTTCTCTCTCTCACTGTCTTCTGCTGCCATAACCTGTTGCCCCTTTGCCATGCACCACACTGACTTGAAACCAGCTGATTATGGCATGAGGCCTCCATGAACTGAGCTAAATAAACGTTTCCCCTTTTAACTTTGAGTGTTGAGTATTTTGACTCAGGAGTGAGAAAAAAGTAAATAAAACAGGTAACCAAGTCTAGAAATTCAGATGAACCCAGGCAGCAGAATCTAGAGAAATCCCATTTGTGTAGGTGAGACAGATGTAAGCTCTTTCTAACATGCAAAGAGTTGCAAGGTGAAAATTTCTTTCTTACCCACCAGCTCAAACACTGAAGAAATGAAAATGAAACTTGTAGAGAAAGATCAACAAAAAAGAGTCAGGGTGGAAGTCGGGACTCAGGGCCTGTTTCACTAGCCAACCAGCTTCCCTGGAGATTCACGCAGGCTGTCTCTAAATTGATATCACTGATAAGACTTGGGGGTATGAGCATACTTCAGTTTGCTAGAGTCCATCCTCAGTCCTCAAGTAAGAACTTTACATGATGGAGGGCAGGATGGGGGCAGGTGAATTAGAGGAATTGGACTTTCTCTAGTGGGGTGGCAGCAACTTGGCAGCTGCAGTCATATGTTAAATTCAGCTTTTCTTCCATTGCTTACTAAGATTCACCGTTGCTACCTGAGGATGTAAGAAGAGATGCTTTTAGTGCTTTTAGTGACTCTCAGATCCTCAGAATGCAGTGGCCCTTTCAGTGGGTCTTTTGTCTGTGACTCTTTTCCAGTTAACCCTGTCCACTGTGTGCCTTACAACAGGGGAATGCGTTTTCTCTTCTTCAAAGTTTCCTTGAAACTCTCCTCAGAATTCTGAGTGAAGGGAACATGGGATTCACAGCACACTGGCAGATTTCCTCAAGGAGTCCCTCCCCTCTGATCCCTGAAGCTTCCGGTTTGTTCCATCCACAGGGCAGAGGCTAAGGTTGTGTAAGTCTTTTTTACTATACACTTTGAAAACTATTGGAGCAGTGGTAGTGTAAGTGGAGGGGAGAGGGTACTTACAGCACTGCTGGCCTGTGGTCTAAACCAATGCCGCATCCTGGTTTTTTTTAATTTTAAAGAGAATAAAACAAAAGAGGATAGAACAAAGCAGATCAGAACAGAACAACATAAGCAACACAACACTTTACAACAAGACAACCGGATATTAACAGTAGCTATCATAACGTCTCTTTCTCTGCAATAGTTGAGCATGGCTTGAAATACAATATTATCAAACATAGCAAAATATTATAAAACCATTCAAAAGAATGAAAGAATTACAGGGTATTCAGAACCAAATAACAGAGAATGATCAGTGGCTACTATAATATCTCATTTTCCATAAAAAAATTTGTTTATATTATCACATATATTAAAATCCCAATAAGATACAACATGATAGAACCAATGGTAATAGAAGAATAAAAGCATAGTAGGACTTCAAAACAAGACGATACTAAATCAGCAATGGCTGCCATAATGTTTTGTTTTCTTCGAAACCGCTGTTCATACCATCATGCATAATAAAGTCAAACAAAACAGAATAAAACCACTCCAGTTGATGAATGAAAACATTAAAATGCTTCAAAGCTATGTAATGGGGAATCATGATTACCATAAAATCTTATGTACTCTTACCATTGCTCAAACTAGGGAGACTATACAGCATTTACACATGTGAGTTTGGTTTATTTCACTTATGAGTATGGTCTCAAGTTGCATTCATTTATTTATAAATAGCTCAGTGTGATCATTCTTTATAGCTGAGTAGTACTCCATTGTATAAAAATACCACAACTTTCTATGCATTCTTCAGTTGATGGACACTTAGGTTGTTTCCAAGATCTGGCTATTACAAATTGTGCTGCTATAAACATGGGTGCACATATATCACTGTGGTATGATGTTTTCAGTTCTTCTGGGAATATGCCTAGAAGTGGAATAGCTGGGTCAGATGGGACTTCCAAACCCAACTTTTTGAGGAATCTCCAGACTGATGTCCACAGTGGTTGCACCAGTCTACACTCCCACCAACAGTGCAGAAGAGTTCCTTTTTCCCCACAGCCTCTCCAGCATTTGTTGTTGGTACTTTTTTTTTTAATCTCGGTCATTCTTTCTGGGGTGAGATGGAATCTCAGTGTGGTTTTAATTTGCATTTCTCTAATGACCAATGATGATGAACATTTTTCATGTATTTATTTGCCATTCGTATTTCTTCATCTGAGAACTGTGTATTCATCTCTTATGCCCATTTTTGGATTGGGTCTTTGAATTTCGAGGGTCTGATTTTTTTAAATTCTTTATAAGTTCTAGACAAAAGTCCTTTGTCTGAGCGACAGTTCACTAAGATTTTTTCCCAGTTTGTGGGTTCTCTTTTCACTCTTCTGGAAATCTCTTTTGATGTGCAGAAACTCTTTAATAAGATGTGATCCTAGTTATTGATTCTGGGAAGTATTTCCTGTGCAGTTTGATTCTTGTTCATGAATTCTCTACCTACCTCTATGTCTTCAAGATTTTTACCTACTTTGTCTTCCAACAGATGTAGTGTTTCTGTTTTAATATTTAGATCTTTGATCCATTTAGATTTTAGTTTAGTACATGGTAATAGGCATGTGTCTAGTTTTAGTCTTTGGCATATGGATAGCCAAGTTTTCCAGTACCATTTCTTAAAGAGACTATCATTCTTCCAGCAAATATGTTTGGCCCCTTTATCAAAGATAAGGTGGTTGAGTGTGTTTGTAGTTGTGGTTGTATTTTCCAATCTATTCCATTGATCTTCAGATCTGTTTTTGTTCCAGTACCATGTTGATTTTATTACAGTAGCTTTGTAGTATAACTTCAAGTCAGGGATTGTGATGCCTCCTGCCTTGCCTTTGCTGCTTAGAATTGCCTTTGCTCTTCTAGGTCTCTTCTAGTTCCAGATGAATTTTAGGAGTGATTTCTCTAGATCTATGAAGTATGTTAGTGGTATTTTGATTGGGATTGCATTGAAGCTATATAACAATTTTGGGAGAATGGCCATTTTCACAATATTTATTCTTCCTATCCATGAACAAGGGGTGTCTTTCCATTTTCTGAGGTCCTCTTCGATTTCTTTTTTCAGGGTGTTATAACTTTCCCTGTATAGCTCTTTTACTTCTTTCATGAGATTAATTCCTAAGTATTTCATTTTTTTCAATACTAGTGTGAAGGGTGTGGCTTCTCTTATTTCTCTCTCAGTGATTTTGTTGTTAGTGTGTAGGAATGCTATTGATTTTTGAGTATTAACTTTGTAACCAGCTACATTGCTGAATTTATTTATTACATCTAGGAGTCTTTCAATAGAGTTTTGGGGGTCTTCTATGTAAAGTATTGTGTCATCTGCAAATAATGATAATTTAACTTCCTCTTTTCCTATCTTTACACCTTTTATTTCTCTCTCTTGTGTAATTGCTCTGGCTAGTATTTCCAGTACTATCTTGAATAGGAGCAAATAAGGGCCATCCTTGTCTTGTGCCTGATTTTAAGGTAAAGGCTTTCAGTTTTTGACCATTTAATATGATGCTGGCTGTTGGTTTGTCATAGATGGCCTTTATCATATTGAGGTAAAGATCATGTATTCCAGTTCTCTCTAAGGTTCTTATTATGAATGAGTGTTGAACCTTTAAAAAGCTTTTCCTGTATCTATAGAGATGATCATGTGGTTCTTACTTTTGGCTCTATTAATATGGTGGATTACATTTATTGATTTATGTATGTTGAACCATCCCTGCATTCCTGGGGTGAATCCCGCTTGGTCATGTTGTATAATCTTCTTGATGATTTGCTGCATCCTGACTGCCGATATTTTATTGAGAATTTTTGCATCTATGTTTATTAGGGAGGTTGACCTATAGTTCTACTTTAGTTAGGTCTTTCTCAGGTTTTGGTACTAGAGTAATATTTGCTTCCAGGAATGACTTAGGAAGAATTGCTTCCCTTTCGATTTCATTGAAGAGTTTGAGGAGTGTCAGAATTAAGTTTTCTTCGTATTTATTGTAGAATTCCTCAGTGAATCTGTCTGGGCCTGGGCTCTTCTTTGTTGGCAAGGACTTAATTACATTTTCAATTTTGTTAATAGAAATTGGGTTATTCAGCAGTTTTACATCTTCCTGACCCAGCTTTGGTAGTTCAAATGTTTCTAGGAATCTGTCCATTTCTTCTGTGTTGTCAAATTTTTGCAAGTAAAGGTTTTCAAAATAGGTGTTGATGATCTTCTGTATTTCAATAGAGTCTGTAGTAATTTCACCTTTTTCATTCCTTATTTTGTGAATTTGAATTTTTTCTTTCCCTTTTTTAATAAGGTTGACTAGGGGCTTATCAATTTTATTTATTCTTTCAAAGAATCAACTCTTTGATTCACTGATTCTTTGCATTGTTTACTTAGTCTGTACTGCATTAATTTCTGCTCTGATCTTTATAATTTCCTCCCTTCTTTTGTCTTTGGGCTTGGCTTGCTCTTCTTTTTCTAGATGCTTAAGGTGTAGCATTAGGTTGTTTATTTGTGTTCATTTTGTATTTCTGATGTGGGAACTCAGTGCAATAAATTTTCCTCTGAGGACTCTTTCATTGCATCCCACAAATTCTGGTAAGTTGTATTTGTATTATCATTTGCTTGCAGATATTGTTTAATTTCTTCTTTAATTTCCTCTGTTATCCAGTGATTGCTCAAGAGTGTATTATTCAGTTTCCATGTGTTTGTGGTTATAACTGTTATAAATTGTTTTATTGTTGACATGTTATCTTTCTGCTGTTGTATCTTTACCTTTCCATTCTGTTTAATTGTCTGCCTTGCTTAGTGTTTTTTTCCTGTGTGTATCTAGAATGTCTTCCAGTATTCTTTGTAGGATTGGTTTGGTGTTCATGAAGTTCTGCAGCTGTTCTTTGTCATGGAAGTCTCCTATTTCTCCATCCATTTTGAAGGACAGTTTTGCAGGGTACATCAGTTTGAGGTGGAAATTTTTTTCCTTTAGGATCTGAAATACTTCAATCCATGCTCTTCTTGACTCCATTGTATGTGTTGAGAAGTCTGCTGTGATTCTGATAGGTTTTCCTTTATAGATGATATGTCTTTTTCTCTCTAACAGCTTTTAGTATTCTCTTCTTATGTTGGATTTCTCGGATGGTGATTATTATATGTCTGTGTGTAGTTTTATTTTGGTTATGGCTATTTGGAGTTCTATATTCTTCACTAATCCATATGTCAGTTTCCATTCTCATGTTGGGAAGTTTTCAGCTATTACTCCTGTAAATAGTCTTTTGATATCTTTTGCGCTGTCCCTTTCTTTTTAATTAACCCTATTAATCTTATGTTGTTTTTCTTTGCATCACCTTGCAGCTCTTGAATTGTTATTTCCTGATTCCTTGTTATTTTTAAAAGATCTTTCCTTTCCTGTTCACTAGCTGTAATATTATCTTTGAGGTCTGAAATTTTATCTTTCACTTTCATTGAGGCAGTTTTGGCAAACTTCAGTAGAATTTTTGATTTCCTGTATATCTCTTTGAATCTGCTTCATGCATTCTGTTTGTTTCTTATAGTGTTCATTCAGGGATTCTATCTGTTTGCTTTGTTCCTCAAAATTTTTAGCTGTGCCTTCACTAGATGTACTAACTATTTCTTTCACTACTTTTATCATTTCTTCTTTTACCTGGGCAATTATTTCTGATTTGGGTTTCTCTACAGCTTCCCCGAGTTGCTTCTTTATTTCAGTTGATATCATTTTAGTCATTTCAGGTGTATGGCTGTTATTTTCTTCTATGTACATGACTCCTGGGCTTTTTGGGATGGGCTGGAATTTTGAGATTGTCTTTTGGTCTTTTGTTTTGTCATTTTCCTATATTGCCTTGCTTTGAGTGGTGTTCAAAAGCTTCTCCTGGGTGTGCTGGGAATCAGCTCCTGTGCCCTCAGCTCCTGGGACTGAATGAAGGTCACTGAGCTTGGCCCAGTCAGGCCTGCAGGACCTCCCGAGCCCAGTGTTTCAGGGAGTTGGGCAGGAACTCAACCTCTGTGAACACTGGTCTCAAGCTCTCCCTGGGCCAGCACCAGTGGGTTGAAAGTCCCCCTACATGGCTCTGGCCTCCTGGACTGAAAGAAGGTTGCTGGGCTTGGTGCACTGAGGCCCATGAAAATTCCATGGCCTAGTCCAGTGTCCTAGGGATCTGGATAGAAACTCAACTGCTGGGAGTACAGGTCTCAAACTCTCCCCCAGCCAGTGCCAGAGGGCTAAGAGTCCCCCTGCATGGTCTCAGCCTTCCAAACTGAAAGAAGACCACTTGGCATGGTGTACTGAGGCCCACAGAACCTCCGGGGCCCAGTCCAGTGTCCTAGGGAGCTGGATAGGAACTCAGCCACTGGGAGCACAGGTCTCAAACTCTCCCCTCATCCCGTTTTAACAGCCTGAGCAGTGTCCAGCTGCTTCTGTTACTTGGACTCAATGTGTGAACCAGTCAGAATGGCATGCAGAGACCCCGTTAGGTCACATGTTACCTTCCACACTTACTTACAAGCCAATCCCAGTTCAGTGTGAAAGAAGGTGATCTCTTCTCCCGACCTCTCTGTGAATTTGGATGTATCTGGTACAGCTCTGTCTTTCTTTATATGTAAATCATGGCTTACAGGAATTATTAGAACATTTGTCAATCTGAGGAAGCAACAAGCATGAACAACTTTCACATTCTGTGAGAGACTGATGACATACATTCTATCTGTTGATCACAGTACCAGTAGGTATAAAGTATCAAAAGTAAGTAAGTCCTAAGTATGTAGCACCATTAACTCTTTAGAAGTTTCTCATATACTTATTGGTATCAGAAATAAATCAAATATATATGTGTATATGCACATGTATGTGTACACATATACGTTTATGTTTATATGTGTTTTTAGTTTCCAGGTAAAGAACTTTAGCACTTCATCCTTGGCCTTAAGTTGACAGCCCCACACAGATAACTGGCTCCTGTCTAATGGCTCCTGCGTCCCCTCTCCAAATTCCTAACCCTAACTCCTTCCTTCCCTTCTCCAAATTCCCTACAGGGAAAGTGGCACCCCTGGTCAAGGTCATGCTCCCACTCCAAGTCCCCCACTGATGTCAGTGAACAGGAACAGGGGTGAAGTTTGATAAATCTGGCAGGTGGCAACGCAATTGAATATTTCCAACTCCCAGTTCCAATATCTCCCAATTCTGAAACAACAGTTTGTCTAGATTTCTCTCAATATGAATATTGGTCCTTCCTGCCTCTCAATGCCCATGATTTTTTTCATTCTCAATTAAGTACCAGAAATGAAAATGTTTCTTTGAACAAAACAACGATCGGATGCGCAGGTGAGAGCTATCACCTGGAGATGACCCTGAGCAGACTTTTATCACAAAAGCTGCAGCAAGGTGTGTTCAGAGCATTCCCCCAGGTTTTTTGGAGAGCCTGACTTAAGAACACATGCTGTCATAGTCACATGTTAAATGCAGCATCATTCCAAAAACTCCTGGTGGTATCAAGTTACTGTTAGACAAAAGTAGCTCTGTGTTGTGTTAAAACATCCAGTGAGTATAAACAGTGATGATGCACTGCACATTTTCTAAACTTTGGTTCAAGTTTTAATCTGAGGTCTGTATTATATAGGCTCTTACAGCTCAAAGATTCCTAGATCTTGTTTCTATGTGGCCCATAAGATGAAATGAGGTGAGGGAAACTTTGTCACACAATTGTGATCTAAGGAAAGGAATGCAAAGCAAAACACCTGGAGACTCCAGGACATATTCCATATAAAACTAAGAAGAAGTTACAGTAAGACATCAACACTTCTTAGAGTTTCTATGAAGTTCTAAAATGCTGTAATTTTTACTCCTTCTGTACCTTTGCAATAATCTCACCTAGGCAATTTTTTTCCAGTGTTTAGAACTGAACCAATGGCCTGGCACATGTAAATACATGCTCTACTACTGAGCCCTGTTTCATTTTTTTGATGGTTAGGAAAACAGATTTCTAGAGAAATAAAGCAGTATCAAGAGTTGAAACTAGTCCTTCATTTTTCATCATATTCTTTCTCCATCTAACTCAGTCAATTTCTTATAACCTCAAACAGGTACGTCTCACAGTATCTATGCACTTTTTCATTCTTTTCCTTACTTCATATTTATTAAATGCATTGCTTTGTGTAGGGCTCTAGCACTGGGTATTCTTTATGTCATGTACCGACCTTCCTTGTGGAAGGCTGAGCCTTCCTTGTGGATTTGTAGTGAGTTCAGGACTTTGCCTGCACCCAGCTGCAGCAAACATCACATGCGTGACCTGACCTTTGAGAAGTGTCAGGGCCTCCGGAGTGGGGTACACTACATCTTAGCACTGGTGCCCAAGGGCTGGGAAACAGAAAAAGCCTTAAGTGCAGAACCCAGCCCTGTAAGTTTCTGCCCACATAATCACCACCCCATAGTTCATCTGTTCCCTTCAGTTTCTTCTACAGTTGGAGATGACAGTGGAAGATCTCTCCGAGGTGATAGCAAAGACTTCATGAAACTCCTGTGAAACACATCTATAGACTTTGACACACAGCAACTACTGTATCTGTTCTATGAATATGAGCATCACTGTACCTTGCCCAGAGTTCATTTTAAAAACTACTTGATGAGCAGTCAATCAAAATCAATTAATGAAACACACTAATAAAGACACATACAGGGCTGAGCATGGTGGCTCACTACTGTAATCCCAGCACTTGGAAGGCTTAGGGGGGACTGCCATAAGTTTAAAATCATCCTGAGCTACATAATGAGACCTTGTCTAGACAGAGTTATTCTCCTCCTTAGTGACGTCCCCCTAAAATTAAAAGCATCATACCACAATATGTACACACCCATGTTCATAGCAGCACAGTTTATAATAACTAAATCTTGTAAATAGCCCAAATGCCTGACAACTGATGAATGGATAAATGTGTATTTTTAACACAATGGAATAGTAGTCAGCCATAAAGAAGGATAAACTTCAGATATTTCTAGGTAAATGAATGTACCTTGAGACCTTGAAATAAATAGGTCACACATGAGTAAATATCACATTGTCTCTCTGATGTGAGAAACTGAAAGTGTAAATAAGGATCAAAATATATAATAGATATTGTGAAATAGGAAGAAATTATTCAAAAGAGAATGGAAACTAGGGAGGGGCAAAGAGAAGAAGAAAGAAGGATAAAATAGAAACAACACTTTATAAATAAGGAAGAGAGACTTAAGGAGGGTAGGGAGTGGGAGAAAAAAGACGTACAAGATCCATCATGTACAGCTACATATCATAATTCCTTATGATATATGTGATCATTATGCATATCTAAAATGTACCAATAAGCTTAATCTAAAAGAAAAACTAAATATATGAAGAGATGGGTATGCTAATTAGTGAAGAAAGAGATAAGGGGAAGAGAGGGAGGTGGGAAAGGAGGAAGGAAGGGAGGCCTGAGGGAAGGAAGGGAGAGGCCGGAGACACCGGGAAGAAGAGAGACTAGTGCGTGATAGAGCACACGCGTACTGGATTGAGGGACCGTGGAAATACTAGTGAGTCACGCACCTCTGACGCCAACACAGCCCCATTTGACTTTATTTCCTGCTGCAAACCATATTCAGAATTTTGGATTCATTTACTTAAAATGGCTCCACATTATATAAGCATCAGGACTCACGAAACCTGGACACAGGCTTCCTGGAACCATCTGTTAAAGTACTGACATTTCTTGAATTTATTCTTTTCCTGAATTTGTTAAACAATTCACTTCTTGAGTTTATTTTATAAACATATAAATATATTTGTTCTGTTTTTTGAGATGACCCTGAGTACCATTTATTGTCACTCTTTGCCTGAACACTGCAAAGGAAAGAAGTCTGAGATGCATTAGATCCGTGTCTGAACGAGCCATAGTGACGCTGCTTGGCTTCGGTGACGAATGAAGAGTTAGTGTCACACACGCAAGGAGCCAAAGGCTCAGTGAGCACCAACCAGTCCATGGGATGCTGCCTCCCAATCAGAACCTACGAGACAAGACCACAGCCACATGGGACTTCTACCCAGGGAGCTGTGACCTCCTACTCAACACACAGCAAGGGAAATGTAAAACCAACAGAGCCTAAGATTTCTGGGCGAATGAATTTGCCTATTCTGCCAACCACCTTTGTTCCCATCCGTCACCATGATAAAGAAAATGTGGAAAGAGAAAGGTAAAATGCCAGAGGCACCCTCCAAACCAGGAGTAACACAGCCATGGTCCAGAAGAGACGCAGAGTGGTCAGTGAGACAGAGAGTGGGAGGGACCCGGGAACCTGAGAGGAGTCTCCAGAGAACTCCTGCTCGAGCAGGCACTGCCTGGGACACAGCAGGGGACGCTGTGCAATACAATTTCATGAATACTCATCTGGGTAACTATGCAGACACTTACTTTATTCTTTATTCTATAAAACACATTTTTAAAAGCCAGAGAATACTGCCAACATCACAATATTCTTCTTCACTAATTAAATACTCCACATCTCTAATCAGTTTTTGCGTTTTTACATACAGACATTGTTGCTGGATGGCTTTGGTGGTCTTTATAAACTATAGCATCATTGTATACTTTTTCAAGGGAGAATAAGTACAGGTCTCAGCACAGCATGGCTGATGTAAATGTTTGCAATATCAATGCTTTCTGTTTTATTTATAGCACTACCATTTTTTCCTAATGGTCTGTAGACTTTTGAGTTACTTTACCAAACTTGGGGAAATGTCTATTAAGTTTCTTTCATTAACAAGTTGTAGGATTAAAGGCCTTTCAAGATCTATTGATTGGCCACTAATCTTAAAGACTCCTGAATTTCTCATTATCTCATCTGTTGTGGACAGGTTGTAGACATTGTTTTATTTTTTAACAAACATTAATGTCACTTTTCAAATAATGCTAGTGGTAAATGTAACACCTCCTGTGGATATAGTTCATTTCTCCTCGTTAGTTAAATTATCAAGCAACGTAAGAAATTTTTTGCTGCTTCTGTTTGAACTATATATTTTTCTTTGAGTAAGTTAATTCTCTCAGTAATCTAAAAAAATCATTATTCTGTACTTCTCAAAAGGAGACTAATTTCCACTTCCTTTATTCATCTTTCCAATTTAAATTTAAGATTCTATATCTCAGTATGGATTTTCACTCAGTACTTGAATAAATAAAGATGTCAAAAGAAGGCATCTATATGCAGGTTCAAATCTGGTGATATTTTCATTTTCTCAGTTTTTGGTGAACTATTCCAAAGTATCTTTGCATATCACAGGGAAAATGGAGCAGTAGTGTTTTATCAACTTCTAGCATAAATTTGCACCTTGTTTGTGTTAGAATTTTTCTGTCAAACCTTTGAGTAGAGTTTATAAAATGTCTCTTTGCCAATGTTACAAGCTTCAGCAATTTTCCTTTTTGTCAGTCCTTGTATTACCCAAAGGGCTCCAAGAGAGTGAATTGTGACATATCTACTTGACTTGATTAGGAATCACCTAGCAAGTCAGTAAATTCTGGGAGTGTCTATGGATGACAGACATGCTGGCTAGCAAACTGTGTGGGAAGTTCCACCCCAGATCTGGGTGTAGCCAGCCAATGAGCTTGTAGATTGGACAGAATACAAAAGAAAACAGTGCACTGCCCTTTTGTTCAAAGGAGCTACAGTTTTTATCATCACCTTCCAACACTGGTTTACAGTTCTTTCGGGCTTCCACGGCAGGTTTTTCAGCTTTCTCCAGGAAGCTATCAGGCCTTTGCTTTTCAGCTGCACGGGGTCCCTTCAGTTCTGCAGGACCCAAACTGCCCTTGTGGGTTCTTCTCTGTCTGGTCCTGCAGACAGCCAGTGTGACTCTTCTGGCTCCGGCCCTGCAAACCTACCTGATACGTCCCTCATATAATTGTAAGTGTATTTTATATTGAACCAGTTCCTCTAGAGAGAGAACCTTAATGAATACAAGCTCCCACGCCGACTGCCACACAGTTGTCAGACTATAAAAATCTCTGGAGCTTCACCATTTTTCCTAGTTATTTCATCTTGATTAAGGAATAATTAACAAAAATTATGCAAACTCAAAGTGCACGATGTGATGCTCTGACATACATACACATTGTGAAATCAAGCCAGTTAACATACCTGTCATCTCATATGACTGATGTTGGGGAGGAGAACACTTAAGATCTGCCTGCTTACTGACTTTCTAGCATTAAATACATGATTATTAACTACGATTGCCAGACTGGACAGTGAGTCAAGTTTATATATTTAGCCAACATCTTCTCATCTCCTTCCCTGATAACCACCTTCTCTGTTTCTCTGAATTTATCCAAGATTTCACATCTAAGTGAGATCATGCTGTATTTGTCTTTCTCTGTTTCTGTCGTGAGCGCGGGGCTCTTCACACTTGCCCATGCTGCTGCAATGCAGAATTTCTCTCTTTGTGGCTGAAAAACATTGCATTGTGTGTAGCATGACATCTCTGAATATTCATCCAGTATTGTGTACATTTTATCTATGCATTTATCCGTTGGTGGAAACCTAGGCCATTTATCTTAGCTATTATCATAACTTTACTATCAGCTCAGGAATGTGGACGTCGCTTCCACATCCCCATTTCAGCTCTGGATACACACCTAACAGTAGGGTTGCCTATCACAGGCTGGACATTCTTAATTTCTGTGGAGCCCCCATACTGTTTTCCACAGTGAGTGTACTGCTGTACATTCCCACATTGCATAAAATGTGTCCATTTTCTCTGTGCTGTCTCCTCCCACATCCTAGCTTTCCCTTTTGCTATGAAATTAAACTCTGGGACTATTTTGAGAAAAGTTTGTTTCATTGCGGTGCTTTGTAATGGCCTAACTGTACAGGGTGTGACTAAAAGCTGTGTAAGTGCATATTTAAGTCCAACCTAAGTGCATCTCTTTCAGCTTCTCTTAGCTGGATCTCAAAAATACCTCCTCATGCATTGGGAATGATTCTAAAGGACAACCACAGAGCTTTTGTGTTGCGGAATTGCTCAGTGTCTTTGAGCTGTGATAGCTCGAAGCAGCAAAAATATCTAGAGCTAAATACACACACGCAGAAATGAGTACAGGTAAAACTAGGGAAATCTAAGTTAAATTGACTGCACAGTAGTGATGCCAATCCTCATGGTGATAGTGTATTGTAATTTTTCCTAACATTACTATTAAGAGAAGTTGTCAAGGTTACCGAGGCTGAGAGCGGTAGTGTAGGTCTGTAGCTGCAGTATTCCGTATGGCTGAGGCAGGAGAACCTCAAGTTTGACAACTTAGTGACATAACAAGGCCCTGTCTCACTCTGATACTATACACAGTTACCACATATAGTGTGGCTATGCTGGACAAAGAGACAATTCTTATTCCAGGCAGGATGGAGCAGACCGTGCCAAGCTTCATCATGCTAATTGGCAAGCAAGTTAAAACTTATTAATTACTTATTTCTGAAACTTTCATTTAATATGTTCAGGCTGCAGTTGATTACAGTTGAAACCTTAGGAAGCAAATTGACCATAAGGGAAGACCACTGCGTAATGCAACATAACAAATCACAACATGACAGATTAGACCTTTTGCAGTGTGATGTCTGTGCCCAGTAGTCCTGTTAATATGACCAGCAGTGACTGGTGTGCCAAAGATCTGTTTGTGCTTGGATTTCTCCCCCATGGTATAACTCTGCTTCTTCAGTGTTTAAAGAAAATATTCACTGAGGTCACCTTCTTCCTTCAAAAATCCTATTTATCATTCTCTAGCTAATTCCACTTCCAACAAAGTTGACAATGCTCCAACATCTACACCCTCTAGACTTACTCTTGAAGATATGTCTATCTGTTTCCGACCCTTTTCCTTGTGCATCTAAAATTTAGTTTTCCTTGGAAACATTTTGAAATTGAAGCTGACAGAATTCTTCACTCCAATGTCAGCCCTTCACGACCCTGTTATAGATCACTACTATACCTGTTTAGTTTTCTTCTCTTCTCTAAATCTCCCCTTCATTCATTTGTCTGGTGCTCTTTGATTCATACATTGGCACAATAATATGTCTATCATACACAGATTAAGTGTCTACCATGTACCAGGTATTGTACTGCATACTTTAATGATCATAATCTTATCAAATCCTTATACTAACTATAATTAAATTCTCCAATGATATGGCTAATCTTAAAATCTATAATCTTTATTGAAGGTTATGACATATATACAATCTGTAATGAGATTAAATGCAAATTGTCATATTCAAACCCAGTGACATTAGACACTTTCTGGCTGGGTGTGATGGTCTGTGCCCTCAAATCTCAGAACTCGGGAGGCTGAGTAGATCTCCATGGGTTTGAGATCAGCCTGAGCTACCTGGTAAGTTCAAAGGCAGCCTGAACAATGACATAATGAGACCCTGTCTCACCAGCCCACCCCAAAAAGAGGTATTTCCTAATCACTTCAGACTATTTACAAGATACTGGCAGAAAAAAACAAATATACAAGCAACCCATAAAATTCATGAAGATTTACATAAAGTAGTTAGTTGGTAAGAGAGGTTAGTGTTGGTAATAAACTGAACTATGTCTTTCTCCACAAAAATGGTTATATCCTAGTTGTAAACTTCTATTTCCTGAATGTGACTTGATTTCAAAATATGTTCATCACAGAAGTAATTCAGTTAAGGATCTTTTTGGGGGGAGGGTGGCTTCCTGGGAATCAAACTCAGTACCTTATGCTTACCAGGCAGGCACTGTCCTACTGAGCTATATACCCAGCCCTAAGTTAAGGATCTCAAGAGGAGAGCATACTGGATTTAAATTAGATCCTGAATTCAACACTGATACACTCTAGGAAAAGGAAGAGGGAGATGTCCAAAGCTGTGAAAGAATGGCTTTCCATTGCCTTAAATCTCCCCGTTTGTGGCCATTGGTTAAGGCATTTTAGGAAACTAATACATACCACTTAGAAACTGTCTGGTTCTCTGGGCTGAAAGGCTGACAAACATGGAATGGTTGTATAACAGAAGATGCCTCCCCTCTCCAGCCAGTGTACTGCAGTTTGTTAGTTGCCCAGGTTAGTTCCACTTCCAGTTCCAGTTTCTTAGAAACAACTGGCCACTGTGATGCATAGCTGGTCACCATGATCATAACATATCGTAAGAACCAATCCCAACAGACAAGTCATTCTGCCTCTGTACATCCTGCTTGCTTATCCCATGTAAGCCCCAGATCAGGGCCTGATGTTTAGGGAATGAACCCAATCAATGCTCATCAATGTAAATAGATCTGCCTCCAAACCTTGGGTGTCATTTCACTGTTTCTGCTTGCTGTTGTAAACCCTCACGGCAGTTGAGGCCAAGTGAGTTGCATCTTGGCTCAGGATTTTCACAGTAGAAGGCACTTATGGGAAACCAGGTGGCATCTGGAGGTAACAGTCCCAAAAAGGTGTAGAGGTCGGGAACAAGGTGATTAACAGTCCATCAGGATCTCGAGCTGCGGGGTGGCCGGCCGGGTGTGTGTTTGTGCTTCCCCTGTCACCTGACAGCAGTGGGGATCACATTCAGGCAGCATAATTCATTGCTAGGCTCAGAGGTGAGTCTTTGGCTCATAACTCTGGGAGGGCAGTATTCACATCACATCTACATGTCTCAGGCTAATGCAGGCATTATGGTTTCACGGGTTTCAGTCCACGGTCCCTTGGCCCTGTTGCTTTGGGCAAAGCCATCACATGACACCTCCTCTCTTTGCTTCTCCTTTGCTATGAGGTAAAGGACCTCCTCCACCACACTCTCCCTTGGCAGCAGGGCCACGGGACCACGACAGAAATCCCTGAAAGAATGATGCATAATAAACTTCACTCTTTTCGAAGTTGATTTAGCTCAGGAATTTGCTGCAGTGAAGGAAAGCTGACTAAAACAGTGAATTGTCACAAAGTGAACATGAGTATAAAATCATTCCCAAAATGGAAAAATACAATCTTAACACTCCCAATTAATGTCATATTATTATAAACATCTAGATGTTGGGGAACATTAACAAAATGATGGTTTTATCCTATTTTTTTAAATATTCAAGTAAAATATGAATGAACAGAAGTATCTTATGGTTAAAGATACCCAGAGAGAATAGTAAGTGTCTGAGCTACATTTTGTAACCAAATTTGATTCAATTATTACTTTAATGAAACCCATCCCTTGTGTCTGAGCTGTACCCTGCAAAGGTTTATGTGCCAGATTTCTAGTTCCCAGTGTGACGGTGTCAAGGTGGAGAACCCCAAAGAGGCACAGCCTAATGGGAGGTGATGAGGTCACGGGGTTCCACCCATAGAAGGGATTGATGCTGGTCTCAAGGACTTAGTTTCCATCATGGTGCTACTCTTCTTGCCTTCTCTCTCTCCTCTCCTCTCCTCTCCTCTCCTCTCCTCTCCTCTCCTCTTCTCTCTCTCTCTCTCTCTCTCTCTCTCTCTCTCTCTCTCTTTCTTTCTTTCTTTCTTTCTTTCTTTCTTTCTTTCTTTCTTTCTTTCTCCTGCTTGGGATTGAACCCAGAGCCTTTGCACTGAGTCACATTCATATCTCGTTTTACTTTTTCATTTGAGACAGGGAAGAAGTTGCCCAGGACCGGCTTCAGCGTTTGATCCTCTCACCTCAGTCTGACAAATAGCTGGGATTATAAGCGTGTTGCACCATACCCAGCCCCAAATTGATGTTGTGAATATTATCCTTATGCTTTTGTTTGGAATTTACATGATCTGTTGTCTTATTGCATTTCCAATACTCCTGCAAGCAGACTTGGAATGTTACAGTCAGAAACATTTAACAAGTTGAGATAATCAAAGCATCAATATCAGAACAGATGCCACAAGCTGACCAGGAGAGATCCGGTTCCTCCATGCCAGGATCAGATCGGTATCTCCCATCATTTTTTCATTTTTCCTATTTTGGTACAGTGTTTGAGTAGGATCACATTATAGTTATCATTTCTGTTTCCCCAATAACTACCATTGGTGAATGGACATCTTCCAAGTGCCTATTCCATCCTCTTGTCCATTTTTACTATATGTTTGAAAATATTATACTAGAATTTGCAGTTTCTTAGTCTTAATATTTTATGTGGAAGCACAAATGTTCCTAATTTTAATATAAAGCAAAGTGCTTTTATATGCCTTTTATGAACTCTTTCTCATATTTTCTGAAGATTTCACATTCACATTTGCTATCCATCTGGATGGAATTATTGGGGGAAGAGATTGAGTCAAGCTTCATTTTCTTCTGGTATAATTACTCAGTTGACCAAGCATATTTCAAGAGCACCATTTTCCCATCGTACTACCATGCTGCGTTCATCGTGAGGGTCATATGCCTGTACCGATGAATGTTTTCCTAACCCCTCTCTCGTCTTTCTGTCAATATTGTACTCCTTAAATTCAGTAACTTTAAAAACTGTTATTGTCACCCTGGGATGGCTACTGAGCATATGAGAGCAGAAAATGACAAAAACTGTGGAGAAAGTGAAGCATTTATGGCTGGGTTGTAAAATGGTGCAACCAGTATAGAAAGAAACATGAAGGCTCCTCAAGAAATTACAAATAGACACCATGTGATTCAGCAATGTCATCCTTGGTGCTATCCAACCAAACTGAAGCCACAGACATTGAAGAGCTAAACTATCTCTCTCAGAGAGATTTTCACACCCATGCTCATACCAGCACTTTCATACAGAGAAGCCAGGAGGGGTAGACAACTCAATGTCTGTCGATTGGGAAGTGCATAAATGAAATGGGATATCAATAGTGGAAAAACAGCCCACCTCTGAAAGGAAGAAAATCCTGCCATCCACTACAGATGACTGAACTTCAGTGTGAAATAAGCTAAGTGCAAGAAGACAAATACTGGATCATTCTAAGAAAGGATTGAAATCCAGGCAAATGGAAAGTAAAAGGAGCTACCAGGATGTGGGGACAGGAGAAGCAGGGTGGGAGTTCACTGGATGCACTGTTTCACATTTGTAAGATGAAAATCTCTGCAGCTCTGCCTTACAACATGTGAGTTTATTCAACACTGCTGAATTATACACATTACGATGAGTAAGCTAATAAAATTTACATTAACTTTTTACCACAGTAAAAATTTTCAGTATATGATATGTTAAGCTTTTGTGTTTTCAGAGTGAAGATATCACACTCATTCATTTATTAATTTTTTGTTTAATCTCTGTATTGCATTCCTAGCTTTCAGAGCGGAAGCTCCGAATGTATTAATTTTTAGCATGGATATGTAAGTATTCAAAGTTTCCCAATACTATTATGATTTTTTTAAGGAATATTCGCTGCTAGTCCTTCAAAATACTAATAATGGTTTTATGCTGATGTCATCCCTAGCAACACTGCTGACTTTATTTTTAAAACTGTGGTTTGCTTATTATTTTGGATTTTCTATATATGCAGTCACATTATCTAAAATATAACAAGTATATTTTCTAATATTTTATCTTCTTGTTTATTTCTTTGTATTGCTTTTCACTAGATATTAAAATAAAAATTATAATTTAAGTATTAATGGAAGATATTTTTCTGTACCAAATTTATGTACAATGAAATTTATTTATTTCATAAATTAATCTCTGTACTTTAGTCTGAATATTTTTTACTAACCTGTGTTCCATTTCCATAATATTGCCTTTTATGTAGTCTAAAAAGATCCCATCAATTGAATTCTTAAAGAGTGATTTTTTTCAGTATTGTAATTTTATTTTATATATATATATATGTGTGTGTGTGTGTGTGTGTGTGTGTGTCAATTTTAAAATAAAACTCTCCGTTTTCAGATATTTTATTTATTTCTCCTATATTTACTTTGCAATTATAGCTTCCTCAATTTTTAGTTTTTATTAGGAGATATTTGCAATGAATACTTATACATTCCACATGGGGAATTAGTACATGTACCTAAACCTCCTAATTCCTTTTTCACTCCCTTTATTTCTACTCCTTCCATCTTTGGGGCTCCTTCTATTTTGCAGAAGACCTATCTCCCTGTTTCCTATTATAATTGTCTTAGTTACTATTACGGTTTTTGTGTGGATGTCCCCCAAAGATTCAAGCAGTCATGGGGGCAGGTCTTTTGGAGGGGGGCAGTTTGTGATTGGTTCATTGTCTAGTACTTTTTTGAGACAAAATACCCAACACCCAAAGTTAAGGAGGGAAAAGTTTATTTAGCTCACACTTTGAAGAGGTTTCAATCCATAATCAGTTAGCTCCAAGGAAGGGTGGCACATGGTGGAGGGGCAACAGTTTACGGCAGCAGAAGACAGCAAAAGCAATAAAAGCCAAAAAGGAGAGAGCAGATCTCTTTTCCTCTCTTATATTGTATGCAGGCTTCCTGCCCTAGGAGAAGTGTAACTCACACCCTCATCTGAGCACTAAATATAGATAATGAACTCTAGATTGAGACACCTCAAAAAAGCACACCATCCCCGTGACCACATGAGGCTTTTAGGGGGCCTTCCGACACAAACCATAACATCTCCCCTTGGCCCACAAAGAGTTGCCAGAGCCCTAACTGTTTCAGCACTGCTGAAAACTCCAAGTCCCAAGACTCCTCTGACATGTGAGATAAACTCTCAGCTGTGAGCCTCTGTACAAATGAAAACTTAAACACTTCTAACATTCAGTGGTACAATATAAACATTGCCATTTCAAAAGCTACAAACAGGAAGATACAAATTATTGGAACCAAAGCAAGTCCAGACTCCAGAAGCACAAGCATTGAATCCTGTAGCTCCATATGAAGCACCCCTGCCAATCTGTGGCAAGTTGTGAGCTCCAAAGGGTTTACGTGTCCAGTCCCCCCACAACAGCACTGCCAGTGGTAGTAAATCCCATGGCTTCTCTCTTAGGTTTGCTTTGCTCTCCCCTATCAGTTTTCCTGGGGCAACCCATATTCCTGGCTTCTCCAAACTTCTGTGGCCTCCACTGCACCTTTGACTTCACATTCACAGTTTCACACCCTGCCCTCTCAAGGGCACACTGCCTGGCCTCCCAGGCCTTCTAACATTGATATGGAAGCCTTCTCAACCTTGCAGTCTGCATGTACCTAAAACCAGCACCACACGGATGATGCTAACATCTGTTGCCAACTAAAACAGTAGTCAAGCTTCCTTCTCTCTTCATTGTAGGGGTTGAGTGCTTGGATCACTAACACTCTGAAACTAATTAAGAGGCACAAATTTTCTATGCTGTCACCAATCTGTAGCATGGTGCTCTGTGGCTTTCTCCTCAAAGCAAAGCAATTTGCTGTTTTAATTTTGAGGCTGCAAGGGGTGGAGATGCTGCTTCATACAAGATGTCCCACAGGGCATCATTTCTATTCTCCTGTTCCTTCTCAGCAATCAAGATCTCTGCTCTATCTTTACAGTGCACAAATTTACTGCAGATTCCCTTTGGAACAAACTCATAACATTTTAAATTATTCTACTGAGCTCTTTGCTCTTGATTCTCAACATAAATTTGGCTAAAAGGCCCCAACAGTAGCAGTGCCACCAACTCAACATTAGACTGCCTTGAACGTTCCTCTGCCAAATAAATTAGTCCACCATCTCCAATCTTAGTCTCAAGCAAAATCTCTGGGCATGAGAAAAATGAAGGCTAACTTTTTTCCAAACCCTAACACACATTGTCTGAAGTCCAGCAGCGTATTAAGTCCTTCTTCCCAGCAGAAACCCGCTGAACCTGGTCTTTACTGGTTTTCTGGTCTTTTGAGCTCTGTCCAGAATCTACCATACAAATAAAACAGTCTAAGGTTCCAGCTCTACTCTTTAAGTTGGTATCTCCAAAACTTTCCAAACTCTTCCCACAAACCATTCCCAAAGAATCTTAAACCACGTGGTCAAGTATAATCACAGCAATGACCTCACTCCTGGTACCAAATTTTGTCTTAGTTACTTTTCTCTAGTTGCTGACACAAAATACCCAAGACCCAAAATTAAAGGGGAAAAAGTTTATTTCACTCACGGTCTGTAGGAGTTTCAGTCCATAAATGGCTGGTTCCAAGGCAGGTGGCATGGCAGAAAGGCAACCGTTCATGGCAATGGAAGAGAACAAAAGCAAGAAGAGTAAAAGGAGGGGAGATCAAGCTTGTTTTGCCCCCTTATATTGTATACAGGCTATCCAACTTAGGGAGGGTGTGTATCACTCATACACAATCCTCACACTAGACTAAAAACCATTCACAAACTCTAGATTCAGTCACCTCCAAGGAGCCTACTTCCATGACTATATGAGGCTTCAAGGAACATCCAGATATAAACCATAACATCTGTCTTGTATTTTGCTCTTTATTTATAATTTGGATTTTTCATAAAAGAGAAACCATTTAATATTGAAGCTTGTGTGTCTTAGTTTGACTTAACGTTATGGTCTTATCTATTTTCTTAGAAATGACTCAAGTTTTTAGCTCTTTATTTCAGGGTAGCACTCCATAATAGATAAATAACATATGTTCTTTATTCCTCTGCTTCTAGACATATAGACCATTTAAATGACTTAGTTATTATCACTTGTGCTGCTATAAACATTAATATGCACAGATCACTGTGATATGATGTCTTTATCTCCTTTAGAAAGATAATTAGAAGGGAAATACCTGGATCAAATGAAATTTTTAGTTTTAGGTTTTTGAGAAATCTCTGTACTGTGTTCCCTGATAGCTACACTAGTATACATTCTGACCTACAATGTAGAAAGATTCTATTTTCTTCACAGCCTTGCCAATATTTGTTATTACTTAATTTCTGAATGATAGCCATTCTTTCTGGAGTAAGATGAAATCTCAGTGTTCTAATTTTCATTTTTCTAATGGCCATAATTGTTGAAGTTTTTTCACTTATTTATTGGTCATTTGTAGTTTTTCTTTTGAAATGTATCTGTTCATTTGACTTGCCCAATTTTATACTTTGTTTTTCATTTTTCAGGCCTAAAGTTTTTGAGTTCTTTATATATTCTAGGTATTAGTGTTCTGTCTAAAGAAAATCTGGCAACAATTTTCCCCATTCTAGAGATTGCCTCTTCACTCTGTTGGTTGTTTTTTCTTTCTTTGTTTGTTTTGCTTTGTTTTTTGCAGTGCAGAAGCTTTCTAGTTTGATATGGTCCTGTTTGTTTGTTCTTTCTAATACATCCTGTATAACAGGGTTTCTGTTCAAAGTTTAACCTATTTTATCTTCCAGCAGGCTAAACGTTTCTCTTTTAACACTTAGTTCTTTGATCCATTTTGATTTCAGTTTAATGCCTGTTGAGAGATGTGAGTGTAGATTCAATCTTCTGCATGTTGATAATCCTCTTTCCCAGAACCGTTTGCTAAAGGGGCTCTCTGCTCCACAGTATGCTTTTGATTGCTTTGTCAAAGATCAGGTGCCTGAATGTGTCTGGGGTTGTTTCTACACCCTCTATTCTGCTCCACTGATTCACTTATCTGTTTTTATGCCAGTACCATGCAGTTTGTATCAGTGTTATAACCTTTAAAAATCATCTTTTCACAACTACAAAGCCAAAATCAACTCTACATATGTTTCCATATAATTATTTTATAGTCGGGGGTTATACAATTCTGTACCTTGGTGTCAAAAGTGATATATATTTTCATGCTAGCTATAAACATTGTGCAGATATATGTATGATTAGGGAATAATCATGAGATCTATTATAGTAAAAAACTTTATAAACATAAGAACTAGATATGTTATAGTATTATCCAATATAAAACAACTAAATTGTGTTTCTTTCATATATTTGAATGCTACACATATATTAACTACATGTTACCACAAAGATAAATCTCACAAAACATCACTTAGCCAAAAACTGTAAATAGAATAATGCTTATTAAATAATTTCATCTATTAACAGTATAAATATAGGCAAGTCAAGATTGGAGTTTTTGAAGCTAACATAACGTTTACTTTGGCCTAGATGAAGTACATCGAAAGGGCTTTACAGTGTTGCCAGCATCATTTGTGAGAAATCATGCCTTGAGAATTTTTCTATATGTATGTTAAGCTTATACCATTTGCGGAAAACTTTACAATCAGATAATATTTCTCAAGTTGGCTAAAATCCAAATACCAGACAACATAACATGGTAGCCAAGCTATAGGAAAATAGATACTACCACATAACATGTTTATTTAAACTACCAAAAATTGATCATGTTTTATTTAACAAAGATAGTTGTCTGTCTTCCCCAGAAAACAAAATTAGAGGAAAAACCATAAACTAATATTTATCTTTCTCACATGGAGCATGGAGGAATAGGATCATAGTGGAGCAAACTGGGAGAAAGCAGTGCTTTCCTGACAACGCGTTTCTCATGATTATTTTCTCGTCACATGTAAACACTTCACACAAATACAGTAACAAACTAAGTCGGGAAGAAAGAAATGTATTTTCTCTGAGAAATAAACCTTGAATCATTCTTGAAGAGAACACCACAGCATCACTGAACTGCTTTGCAAAAGCCCAGCATGACTTAGGGGATATGAGGGGAGAAAATAACAAAGCTGAATTGGTTAAAGCTGAATGATGCGAACACAAGCATTCATGATGTCAGCTTCTTACTGCTTGAAATTCCCCCATGACAAAGAAAACCTATGTAAGGGCAGAAAAGAGAAAAGAAAGATACACAAAAAAATTATTACCTCAGTCTGCTATTATTCTTTGTGGTGAACTATTTCCATTTTTATAACAAATATATAAAACTCATAAATAAGAAATAAAATAAGAATAATGAAATGAATATTGGAGTAGAATTTCAAGATTTTCTTTTGACCCATTGTAATTAAACTTTCTAAAATAATACATGAATTTATATTTACTCATGAAAGTTGACTCTGGTATCTTAGTGCTCATGTTTACTTAAATGTCTTATTTCTACAATAAAATTGCAGTTAATTTTTAATTTTTGTCTTTGTTTAACACTATGCCTGAATTATGTTTGTATTTGTAGATTCAAATTATAGATTTATTTTAACCATACAACACATAGAACATAATTTTGCATGTCACTTTAAGTAACTCCATAACCATAAATATGTTATTTTAAAGACATAATTTGCAGTTAAGAAAATGCATTTTAATATGCATTTTTATTCTGTTTGATTGGAAACCACTGTGAAATACCCACATTACAACTCAGGAGATAAAAAAGAGAAACATAATCCAAAAATCATTAACAGAGGAAATAGGGCTAAAGGCTCATGATTAAAAACAAACAAACAAACAAAAAAAACTTGAAAGCCTGCCAGAATTTTTTCATGGATATGTAGCAGAGTGATGAATTACAGAAGTATCTTATTAAAATCATTTGGCATCTGTTTAGGGAGACTTTTACCTCTGCTGTTGTAATTATGTTGTGTTTAATTGAAATTTTTGGGAGAACAAAATCAGAGGGAAATTCTTTCTAGACAGCTGTTGAATGGTAACTATATAATAAGTTTCCCATCATTGTTTATTTTTTTCAAATATAAAATTTATTGATGCTGTTAGTTTGTTTATGCGAGAGACAGGGTGTGTGTGCTAGATGTGCCCTAATAATTCTTTCCATTCTACTGTTTATTTTGTTGTATTTTTGACTACATTTTAGGTATCTTGCATTAACTAGGTGTTTGTTAATTTGTCCCCAAGACTGTCAGAATTTACTGTTTTTAAACATAGTTTGTATGTAAATGAACTAAAGCTGCTCAACTGAAAAACCCCCCAAAAAGTGATAAAACACAGCTGTGTAGTCCAGATGACCAGACCCTAGCCAGGGAGGTGAGAAGGGAGACAGGACAACTGGAAACTGGACAGTGGTGACATCCAAACCCCCATCCCAGAATCCCTTCATTGAGTATGCCACCCCCACTGCAGATCCCTGCTTGCCTGGAACTCAACTACACCTTCAGGTGAACAATTTATGAGCTGTAAGTGACCTTAGATCAGTTAATGAAGCTTCACGTTTCTTTGGGTGGTAACTTTATTTGTAATATGTGAGTAACATCAAGGGACTAAAAGACCAAATGAGTACTGTATTAGTCACTTTCTGTGCCAGAGACAAAATACCTGATATCCACATCTTACAGGGAGGAGAGATTAACTGTGGTTCATGGTTCCAATCCATGGTCGGCTGGCTCCAAGGAAGAAAGAGCATAGCAGAGGAAAAGGTGCTAAACCATGGTGATCAAGAAGCAGAGAGAGAAAGGAAGAGCTGGGGACAAGGACACACCTTTCCAGGTGTCATAACGCCAGGGACCACCTCCAACCAAGCCCCACCTCCTACAGCACAGTCAGCTGCGAACTTACCCCTGGGTGAATCCACTGATGGATATAATACCCCCGTGATCCATCATCTTCCACACATGGTCCAAACCATCTTTGGGCATCCACTGAAACCTCTGCTTCTTTTATTTCTTCCTCTGAGCATCTAAGGCATGTTTTTGTCTCTGTCATAGTCACTATTTTCTTCCCAACTTGCATCATTAATCAAACTCTGCTTAACTACCATCTATATGTCATGTGCTCACATGCATGGGCTTCTCCTTTTTATCAGGACAGTTTTCTGCAGATTTATTAAATTCAATTCCCAGTATACTCTCTAGACTCAAAATTAGTCAGCTGACTTGATCTGCTGCATAGCTTCTCACTTGGTATTAAAATGTGTGAAACAAAAGAAAAGTGTTGGAACAATTTGTGTATCAACAGGGAGCTGCAGGGATGCTTTCCGGAAGACTTTCTGTGGCCTGGGAAGAGCACAGGAAGCCGTGGCTAGTTTTATTGCCCCCTCTACTTTCATAGTGGAAAATAGTTCCACCACCTAAAATGCTTGCACACAGACACCACACCAAAGCAATTGAAAAGAAGGCTGCAATAGTGGACACTCATGTGGTAAAGATGAGTTCTTACTCAATTTTTGAATGTGGTGATCTCAAGGGCAGATTGGTCCTTTCCTAATGAACTAACCAGTTTCCAGATTAGGAAGCAGCCCACCCCATGAACACGGGGCATGAGGCAAGCAGATGCAACACCCCGGGCAATCGTCCTTGTGTGGCCACAGCTGAGTGAATCTTAATACCAAGTATTCTTTCTGTGAGAAACTAAAATATTAGACAAAGTGTATCAAATAATGAGTTTAAACATTTGCTAACAGGCACACAGGACTCCAATAAGCTGTGAGAGAAAGAAGCAAACACTGTAAGTAAGCATCACAATTTCCTCAGTTCTTCCCAGAAGCAGGAAGATGGCAGCCCAGGGAGGGAGCCCAGCCTGGCAGAGCAAGGTTGATGAGCTGAGCAGGCTGACCACAGGAGCAGGGATATGAAACAGACTTCAGATTTTTAATAAAGGCCACTTTAGAACTGAGCTATGCATATTCAGAGCACCAAAGTAGGTAAAAGAAACGTGTCAAAGAAAGAACAGCCAACAAGAAGCTGTAAACAGAAAAATGATCACAGCTTTCACGTAGCAATGTTTGCACTGAAGCAGATAGCAGAAACTTTGCAAAGAGCCATGATCATCCCAGAGAGAATCCAGAAAGTCCATACATAGGATTAAGGTCAGTGTAGCTCCTGACCTAAGACAACTGCTTTCTTTCAAAGCTTTGGAACACTGAAGGGGATTTGCAATAAATTAAAAATCTGAAACAAAAAACTAAAACAGAACTATTAGAGTGTGAAATGCACACTGTTCAATGTGTAATGGAAGATTATTAACCATGCAAAGAAACAGGTAAGTGTAATTCACGCATCGGAGAATTATAACTCAACAGAAATGGACTTGAAAATTCCAGTAATGAAGGGATTAGCAGAGGAGCACATTGCAGAACAGTTACAATTATGTTCAAAGATTTGAAGAGACATATGTATATACATACGATGATAAAAGACATAAAAAATAGCCAAATGCAAATTCTAGAGCTAAAAGTCTCAGTATAAAATAAAATATTAGTGATCCATGAACTTGAAGACAGGAAAATATAATCTCTTCAAGTAGAAACGAAGAAGAAAACCAAGGAGGACAAAGAACAAATACAGCTTCTGTGAACCGTGAGACCACATGGAGCCCAATGCATACAAAAAGGATGTAACAAGAAAAGGAACTGGAGATTGGGGCAGAAAGATTATTTGCAGAAATAACAGCCACAAATTTTCCAGCTCTGGTGCTCAAAGAAGTTCAGTTGACCTGAGGCACTGTAAACTGAAACTGTAATATATCACTGACACATTCCTGAAATTCAGTGATAAAGATATTAAAGATGTAGCCATGAAGAAAAAAAGATAAACTATATCCAGAAGAACAATAGTAAGAATCACCACCAGAGGCATTTTGTTTTGTTTTGTTTGGTTTGGTTGGTTTTTATTTTTGCCTAAGCTTCAAGAGACAACAGGCAAAACATAATTTTACTGCTAAAATCAACAAAAACAAAAATTGCCAACCCAGAATTCCATATGCATTGAAAATATCCTTTGAAAATAGTAGTGAGCCTTCCAGCTTCATCTTGGACATGTAGACAGTTGAAAATACCATTATGCTCATAATAAAAATAATCCCAGGAAAACATGCAAATTAATGACTTTTCTTAAAGCAAGCAGAGAATGGAGATCTTCAGGCAAACAGTCTGAAACTGAGGGAGACACACACATACCGAAAGTGAGAAACAAGGTATGTGCCCCTATTTCCTGGGATAGGTGCCATCAAACACCACATAAGTCAATATACCCCACACAGGTAATGTTTTCCCCACTTGTGAAAGACTGTGTGGAACACAAGGAGAGTATGTAGCTGCTGGAGGCATCAGACCTATGAAATTCACACTGTGCTGGAGGGACTTCTGCCAGGAACCCCGCGGACACCCGTATCAGTATCTTTCCAATCACTGAGACAGAATCCCAATACCTGCTGCTTAAAGGAGAGGTGTGTTTTGGCCCACAGCTTCAGTTCATGCTTCAAAATAGCAAGGTCGTGGTGAAAGGGCCTAGCAGACAAAAGTTGTTCAACTAGTGGCAGCCAGGAAGCACAGAGACAGGAGAGAAGCCAGGGACAAGAACACACCTTCCAGGTCATGTGACACTGACTATCTCTGGCCAGTGCCACCTGCTAACAGTGCAGTCACCCACAGACTCACCCATGGATGAATCTACTGGTGAGTACAGCGCTCCATGACCCGTCTTCCACACATAAGAGACTCTGCAGGACACTGTAACTCTAAACCATTATAAAATCCAAAGCGGAAAGAGGGGAGAATTCTGAGAAAGTTCTCCCACGCTACTGACCACCACTGAAATTCAAACTGGACTGTGCCTTTATCTATTTCTAAAGAATAAAAATACTAGCCTGCAGGGTGCACAGTCTAAGCTCACTGGTGAAGATCTGCTGCAGCCAGGGGCAATCAGAGGAAATACGCTCTGTTCCTAAGGAAACTGCAGAGATGTGTGTTAGGAAGAAGGCTAGGAACACGTGCTCTGCGATGCCAGCCCCAGTCTGGGGCTAAGCTGAATTATCAACAAGGACTCAGCGCCCTCACCTTCCTCCTACTCACATTTGCTGCCATGCAGTGAGTGATCAGGGGTCCCTGCAGGACACAGGCTTTCTCCAGGAAGTAGAAGAAAAGGAAGACACAGTGTGTGGATGAATGCTGGTGAATAAGGGTCAGGTCTTGATGAATGTAAAGTTTCTGCAACAGTAGTAACTTAAAAACCAACCCAACTCTTGCCAAAATATATACATATGCATTCAGGCCTAACAGAAGGAAAGGTGGGTTTATCTGCAAGTGGAGGAACGTGCACCTCAGTACTTCCTGTTTTATATAATATGCATGGGTTTTATCAAAAAATTTTGATGCTGGCAAAAAGGCAAGAGAAATGTGATCATAAAGTCATACTGGAATCACATTCAGGTATGACACAGTGGGTGTACGTATTGTTCAGCTTTCTCATTGCTGATACAATATCCGAAGTTGAAGAGGGAGAGGTGTATTTGGCTTGTGGTTTCAGAAGATTGAGTTCGTTGTTGACTGGCTCATGGTTTTAAGGCAGGAACATACAGGGGACAGTGCCGGAGAGGAAGGGGAGAAGGACCAGGCAGGAACATACAGGGGACAGTGCCGGAGAGGAAGGGGAGAGGGACAGGATGTAGAGACAAAAGTCACAAGGCAATGACCCACCCAGACACATGCTGAAGTGTGCTTTACTAAGCCTGTAGGCAGTTGGAGGTCACTCAAAGTGGCACATTTAAATTTAACCAACACGGTGCTATTTAACAATGAGGCAGGGAAAACAGACTAACTCTGATTAAAATGTTAAAAATTCTAATGTAGTGACCATTAACTGGGAGTTAGGGTCTTCCCCAGCGTGGTCTAACAATGTCTTGAGCCAGTTCTGGCTGTCTTGACTCAGGGGTCCTACTGGCATGTGGGGGGTAGAGACAGAGATGCAGCTCAATATCCAACAATGCTCAGAGCAACCCTAAAAACAACGACAGAACCCAGTCCAAAGTAGCAAGGCCAGTGCCAGTTTACTTATCCCTGGTGGAAAAATAAACAAATGAAACATTAGATAAGAAATTCCACTAAAGAGATAGAAACCGTAGAAAGAAGTGTCGGAAATGCTTGACATCAGAAAACACAGCAACAGGGCAAAATGCCTTTTCTGTGCTCACCAGTGGACCCTAGGAAAGGCCCAAATGAATTGAAGGTGAGTAGACAGAAAGAGCCCAAACTGAGAAGCAAGAGAAGTCTGATAGCAAGTCTTTAAAGCTGTAGGAATGAATATATTGACTAAAACAACAAAATATAATCAAAGCCAATAAGTGAACAAAGAGAATGGAAATATTTGAAGAGATTATACCCAAAAACTTCCTGAAATTACTGATAGATACTGAACTATAGTTCAAGGATATCTGGGCTATCAAGTGGGATGAATATCCAATGTAGAGTCACAACATAAACACACAAACGCACACACATGCACACGCACACACGCATGCACACGCACATGCACATACAGGCTATCATATTGCTAAATGGGAAAGACAATGCACTCTCTCACACAACACAGATGAAAAACGAAAGATACAAAGAAGGTTAATGAGAACTCAGTACAAGTGACAGGGAAACTTAAAACCTCAGATATAATAAAAAGAGTAAATTTTATGTTAAGTGTATTGTACTACAATAACAAATGCAAACATTAAGACTGGTGCCGTGATACACATCTGTAATCCCAGCACTCTGGGAGGCCAAGATAGAAGGATCACAAAGTCAAATGCAACCTGGGCAATTTAGTGACTTAGAGAGACCCTGTCTCAGAATTAAAAAAAAATAAGGGCTGGGAGTGTAGCTGAGTGCAGAGACACTGGGTTCAATCCTCAGTACTACAGAAGAAGCAAAACAATTTAAAATTTACAAACAAAAACACAAAGAAAATCTTCAAGAAGCCAAAGAAGGAAGTCACACCACTTAGCATTCATTTTCAACAGCGATGTCACTGAGACTGTCTACTGTATGAGGCCCTCTACAGTCTTTAGAGAGGGAACAAAAGTTATTTATTGTTATTTAATTTTAGTTTTAGAGGGAAATTTAATTGATCTTCCTCAGGTAGACAGACAGGCAAGGATAATTACAAGGTTGACTGCAACCACTCTGCCTGTGGAAGACCAGGGAAGAATCATGACCAACTTACCTACACAAGCCTAGAGTTTATCCTTCTTTAAAGCTGAGTAGTACTCCATTACATAAAAATACCATATCTTTTTTATCCATTTCTTGGGTATTTGGGCTGTTTCCAATATTTAGCTATTATAAATTGGGCTGCTATAAACATGGATGCACATATAATGCTGTAGTATGATGGTTTTAATTCTTCTGGGAAAATACCAGGGTGGGGGGAAATAACTGGGTCAAATAGGACCTCTAATCCTAGTTTTTTGAGGCTTCTCCACAATGATTTCCATAATGTTTGTATCAGTCTACACTCCCACCAACAGTGGAGAAGAGAATAGACAATGAAGGAAAGGAAAAGAAACTAAGTATATATACATATACATGCATATATATATATATATATATATATATATGTATAATAGCTAACGTAATTATACCACTTTCTTTTAGTTCATTGATGAGATCAATTAGTTAGTGTTTATGTTTGTTGATTAATTTTGAGTGTTTATATCTTATAATCTTAGCAACTACTTTGAAGTGTACAATATACAATGTATTATTACCATCTTGTTTTGAAACTCTATTATTGTTTTTATTTTTGTTCATTTTTCCTTATTTGGAGTAAAAATTTTTTAAAAAGTTATCACCAATTTAACACTAGAATTCATGGAAGAATAAAGGAAGTAAAGGCCTCGGGTGAGCTTAAGAAAAGCAATCCTGTTTGTGGAGCAAGCAAACCTCAAAAGGGAGACATAAAAACTGTTCCAGGAAAAATCTGAGGGAGTTCTTCGACTTTAGGAATAATCTACGAGAGGTGATGGGAAGTTGGTGGCCTGAAGAAATAGGATGAAGTCACAACCTTGGATCTACTCAAAGTAAGAACGGTTATTGGAAAGAGAATAAATGATGAAGGAAAGACGTGCTTGTGTATAATTACTCTGAAAGAACCAATTGTTTTTCATCTCAATCAAAGGGGACCAAGGACCTGAAGGCAGAGGACTCAGACTTGTTTTGTGAGATACTGTGCTGGGCCAGCCAGGTGCCTTTCTCCTGGGAGGATCCGAGGATGGTGACTTGGTGGTGACAGAGGCCTCACTATGTCACAGGCATTTTTGTCCTTCTGAGCTCAGTGTGGAGAGTGGGTGCAAACCCCAGGCATGTGCAATGCTCACCTCACTCTCCTTCCTTCATGCCTGCTGTTCTGAGGTGCCACCATCTTTCCTCTGCCTGCAGAAGCCTGTGGTGCTGAGACCAGCCTTGGCCAAACCCTTCTGGAGATACCAGTGTTACTCGGAGCAGCGTTCCCCGGCAGGGACATTCATCACAGTGTGGCCAGTGCAGATGCCATCAGGAAACACATTTGCTTATTTCACTTGGTACAGTGTCACTATTCTCTTGTGACTTAAATTTCAGAAGAAACATGTCAATAGATCCTTAAGCATACAAGCCTTAGACATCTCCATGAGCATTCTGCATGGTACTCAAGGGGCCGCTCTGTACCAGCGACCTTTCCTGCACAAAATGTCAATGGCCATAGCATGATGATGGGCTCCTTCCAGCAGAAATCTCTGCAGCCGATAGGTGGCAGTCAGCAAGCCTGCCAAGAGTCCCGGGCCACCCTGCGCTGTGCAGGAGTGCTCCCCCAGAGGAGACTTCACAGCCACTCACGACAGTCATCCTGGGAAACTCATTCTAGCATTCATAGTCCCAGACCTTAGGACTCTGATCAAGAGAGTTTAAAACTGATCATCTTTTAACTAACTTCTTGTTTCTTTCCCTTCAACACAGATTAAGCAGTTACTATGCACTCTTAAATCTTGATATAAAGATCAGCGAGCCATGGTCCTCAAACGTGGCCAAGGAAGTGAATGGCAGAGAACTGGCCTTGCTATCATATCCAGTGTGTTTAGGGTCCCTCCCTACAGTCCTTGAGAAGTCTTTGCTTGATTTTTAATAATTGACTCTCACATTTTATCTGTATCGAGGTCACAATTCCCCAAGAACAATTTGTAGTACAGACACTCTGAGGCTTCAAGCAAAGAGAACCACAAGCACGAGCAGGAAAATATCAAGAATATTTCTTAAAGTAGTCGTCAGGTCAAACACTTTGAGCACAGATCTTGTAGCATCTTAGTCAAGGAAAGTAGTAGTTAATACTCCACACAGAGATGTTAAATTACCTCATTAGAATCAACCTTGTAGTTTTCCTTCTTCCTTAAATCAATACCAAGGAGTTTCTTTTCTTCATACTTCCACTGAAAGTACAAATCAATAGGACCAGATCATCTCAGCACAGCAAGTGACTGGAGCAAAAGGAAAATATCCGTGACTGTGGAGCTCAGGCCTGGGGAGTAGAACAGGAATCGAGCCTTCTTACCATGCCTCGAAATGTCATTCTGCTAAGTACCTGCACCCAGTTTACAAAACCCTCACTGTTACTTTAGGTGTACTGACCTGTGTGCATGTTTTTTGAAAGAGCTCTAACCTTTTGGCGATGCTCTAAGATGCAGACAAAAGCCCATGGTGTCTGTGATTGGTGTACAAGGATGGAGGAGAGAGGAGGTGGGAGGGACATAGGTGAAAGGTTGCCTGTGACTGGTAAGCGCTGAAGCAGGGTGATGTGTGTGCAAAGTGAGCACCTGCTCCCAGCAGGAATTTACAAAGGTAGAAAACCACAGTGTGGTCGGACACCGCCAAGGGATGGGTTAGTGAGGTTTCCAGACTGCAAGTGAATTCTAACCACTTCACTTACTTGTCAAGGTAGGAGCTGACTCTGGCCATCCCTGGACACGGGATCTTAACCTTGAACTCAAACACCATCCAGGTACCAGAATCACGCTTCTTTCAGAGACACAGAGAAAGGGGGGCGGGGAGAGTTCAGAGTAAGAGATTCTAACTGTTAGAGTTTCTTTCTTCGCCGTTGTTATGGAATCATTTTCCTCTCCAACAACTGTAACAAGCTCTTTTCGTGAGACAGAAATTATAGCCACGGGCTGTTGTAGCCGCACCTTCTCACAGGTGAGAATCTCAGGACCAAGGGTGACCTCTGCCCTGCACAGCCCTAATGTGCCGAGCATGGTCTTACACGGAGTCCCCACTGCCTCTGCCTGTCCCGCCTTGGCCTGTACTGTCCCCCTTGAAAGAGGGGTAAATGCTGTCCAGGAAGGTCTTCTCTGCCGGCTTAGAGATGGTACAAGGCACCAAGATGGACGAGACCAGTCCCATAGCTGCCCCAAAGGCCTTGAGGAGGGGGCCCCAATCAAGTGCCATCTTCTCCCGCTGTGAGCTCCTCCCCACCCCCACCATGCTGCCTCACTCCGTTCCCCCCCTGCTCCAGCTGCTGCCTTCCGAAACCAAAACCAAAACCAAAACCGGAGGAGGAGGCGGGCAGGCGCTTCCCAGCGTTGCTGCAGGTTCTCCTGCATCTTCCTCAAGGCGACCCTGGGACATCCAGGGGCAGCGTCTGCCTTACCCTTCTCCTCAGTGGTCCTCGTCCTACTCCTCCCCTTTCGTGCATAGCTCTTGCCACCTTCTGAAGTGCTATTCCACTCACTTACTTCTGCTTGGTGACTTTCCTTTACCTCCCCCAAGAGTTTAAAAGAACAAAGTACTTCATGAGGGCAGCAATTATTTTGTATCCTAAGCTCCTATTTGATCTCTGAATCCTTGGTTAGTGCCTGGTAGCTGCTCTGGTAATATTTAAATATAAATAAAATAATGAATGAATCCAGCTAAACAAAACCATTAGCATTGGAGCTGATAAGCTGTGTGTGTGTGTGTGTGTGTGTGTGTGTGTGTTTGATTCCAGTACCTGAGAGTGCTGCACAAGCAGAACCAACTGTCCTGATACTACAGCTGTGTCTAGTCTGGACTTTGCTACCAGAAAGCCTGCTTGGAAGAGGAGACGTCGGAGGAGCAGTGGGAATGGCTAACTGAGGGGGTGCAGTGAACAGAGGTGTGTGTGGCGTCCGTGCAGAGCTCATCAGGACTTCGGAGACGGCTCGCGTGTTTTGCTGGAAGGATGCACAGGCAAGTGAGCCGAGAGGGGCTGGAGAGGCTGCGTGTCTGTGCTTCGCCGACGGGTTACAGTAACGAGTTCCGACTTCAGCCCTCAGGCGCCAGAAAGTTGTTGAAGAGTTTTACAAATGGAAGTGACATAATTGGGTTCATTTGAAAAACTGTTCTCTCTGCAGGAGGGTGAAATTGGACCCAGAGAGACCACGAGGGAAGGTGGAATGTTTCATCAGAAGCCACGTGTGGGAATGATACCCCTGGTGGAGAGGCCCCTCTCTGGGGCCAGTGTGAGGAAACGCAGATCTTGGCAGACTGCTTGTGGCATACACTGTTTGGAGATTTTCTCAAAACTGTTACTATGCTTCCCTTTGGGTATGGATAAGCTGCTCACCGGGGAGGGGAAAAGAGAGCTGCGATGTTATAACTCGATTTGATAAATTTTTAGTTGTATCTCAAAATTAAAACTCCAAACTTAGAGGACACTTCCAAATCTAAGAACACATAGATATCAGGTGACATTATTGAGGGCATTATCGAGAGCAAAAGAAAGACAGAATCCCAGCTTGGAATACGTCAGTGAAGCAGCATCTTAAATCCAGATAAATGTGTTTATATTTTATGAGAATATGTGACAAAGAGGCTCGTTATAGGCTTTTCAAAACATAGTAACAGACCTTATCACTTCTATTTGTTTTATCAGTTTTCAACCTCTCACCCATGATTAATAATGAACTATGTGCCAAAAATTCTGTGTCTGGCTTTTCTAAGAGGTCCAATAACATTCAGGTATTTACAGCAAGCTTATCTTTCTGTAGATTCAAGGCAGAGACTGCTGAATGCCGGGGCACCCCAGTCCTCTGGGGTGGCCGTGAAGTCCCACCCAGCCGGGTCGCCATGCTGACAGCCACCCTCCCACCTGACAGGTGTGCACCGAGCCTGCACTTGCACACTTTGTTGTATGTTGTGGAAGCCAAACGTATGTGTGTGACCTGAGAGAATTCACCATCTCCTTGAGTCCGAGGGAAAAGCGGGTCCATTCCTGACTTTCATGACTAAAGGTGGCAACCTGTGTTAGTGGGATGGGAAGAGGCAGGTGTTGGAAGGAGCTGCAGGGAACAGAACCAAAGAGGAGAAGGAATACCCGAAGTCGGCTTCTGAAGATACAGCGCTTCAGAAAGCTGCTGTAGTTCTCTTACTTAGATCTCTGTAGGCCTCACTGGATGGACTAGCTTGCATTTATCTGAGATGGGAACAGACATAAAATAATGGGGAATTCAGCAAGAGATGAGGTGACAGAACTGGGAAACCCCTGAATTTGGAACTCAGCAGCTGATTCTGTGACTACAAGCAGGAAACATCTCCAACGTGAAAGTTGGTGGCACTATTGCCCATGCTTCTGTAGTTTGTCCTATAGTTTTGGATTTACAGAAAGTTACAATCATGGTATAGAGAGTTCCCATAAAGCTCCTGCCCAGTTTCCCCTGTTACGTGGTACCCTACATCTGTTAATTACTGAACCAACACTGATCACTGTTATGGTTGACATCTAAAAGGTCCTCCTGTGAGCTTTGGAAGGTGGCTGGATCGTGAGGAGCTGTATTCATCGGCGATTCATCTGTAGATGAGTTCACAGCTGAAAGCGTTGCTGGTGGTGGGACCTAGGTGGTAGTGGTCACTGGCGTGTGGCCCTGACGGGTGCATTCTTGTCCCTGGGTCCTCTCTTCTCTCTGCTTCCTGGTTGCCATGGGTTAAGCAGTTTTTGTCTTCCACGCCCTTCCACTCCTTCTGCCATCCTGTTTTCTGCCTTGGAGCTGGTTGACCAGGGATTGAAACATCCGAAATGGAGAGATGAGCCCCTCTCCCTTCAAATTGTGGGGAGTGAGTATTTTGTCCCAGTGATGGGGATGTAACAAATACAATGATTAGTAACTAATTATTACACGAAGCGCACACTTCATTCATACAGCCTTACTTTTCACCCAGACCCCTTGGTCTGGCTCAGAATTCCGGCCAGGAAGCCACATCACATGCTGTGTCCTCCATGTAGCAGTTGCACTTGAATTTCACAGAGCTTCTTGGGGCTCAAAGATTGTCAGTCTCGAGGAGTGCTGGCCAGGTATTTGACAGTGGGGCCCGCCCTTTGGGTTCATCCATTGGTTTTCTCATGAAGACACTGACCCTATGGGCTTGAAGGAGGAGGTTTGCAGAGGTAAAAGCTCACTGCCACTTTGCCATACCAAGAGTACATACCAAGAGTACATCACATCCGTGTTGCCCTTGCTTACCTGTCTGGGATACTGCACCCGACTTCTCCACTGCCCATCCCTCCTTTTTCCCTCCTTTCCTTTCCTCCTTCTAAAAGAAGCTGCCACGGGGGACCTGCACTTAAGGAGTTGGGACTTATGCTCAGACTCATGGATAACCCTTAAAAATGCAGGGAAAAAGGATCAGATTTCCACTTTACACATCTTGGCCCATTTTTATTACTATCGACAAAAAAATTTACACAAAGAAGTCATACTGCAAGAGTAAATTCACTATACAGTTTTAAAATAAAATGAATTATTAAATTCTTTGGAACATTTTCTCCATGAAACATTTGTCTCTTCTACGTTTATTTATTCAGTTAATTACCCTAATTTGGACTCACAGCTGTGTATTTTATCCTTTAGGTTAAAATACGGCACTTGGATGGGTCCTGCAGATCACTGAATCCAGGACCTTTGTGCTGGGCTACATTTACAGGCTTTTTAGCTGTTTTACAGAGAGACAGGCTCTGCCTAAGGTGCTAAGTTGTCCAGGCTGGACTCAAACTCGAGATTCTCTTGTCCCAATCTCCCAGAGTGCTGGGACAAGAAGTGCCTGCCCTCATGCCCAGCTCCAATACTACATGTGTGTTGTTATCATTATTCTTGTTCAGTTTCTTCCATCCTTGGCAATTTGAATTGCTAGATCCCGTGTCTCTTTGGCACACTCACACATTGTTGGAGTTTTATTTACGCACTTCTGTACAGTCAGGCCTTCCAGGGTTCCCCAGCACTCTCTTATGAGTTTCCTTCCCCAGTCCTGGAATTGGGCACTTCTCCACCAAGCCTGGCTCCTTTTACTGGCACCAATGTCTTCACTGCTCCTGGACTGTCCTGATTTCCAGTTGGTGGAAATTGCTTCCAGTTGCCCTCAGGCGGCAGAGCAGGGAAGTATATTTGTGTAATGACTCATGCCGACACACGCGTATCTGTAAGTATTACAATGTCTGGCCAGCTGTAGCTGTATTAGGCTAAATGCAGGTTCGTACGATGTCTCCAACTCTAAATTCTGTATACATTGTCCCAGCGCTCTCCTGTGCTGCTCTATGAACCGTCCTCAGTAGTGGGACACCTGGCTCACACCATGTGAAGACGTGTTGATGGCATTCAGTCTGCTGAAAATGCAGACACGCTCGTGACTTTTGCTGGCGGAATCCTCACACTGGTGTAGGGGATGGGGAAGCAGGCAGTATGGGAAGGAGCCGTCAGTTACCAAAATTGCTGTCTGGAGTACACGTGGATGTCCATGTGTGTGTCTCCACTCTGTCCTGGTACACTGCGGCATACTCTGTTCTCTCCCAAAGTAACAAGTCACACACTCCTTCCCCTCTGTTCGAGAATATATGTGTAATAGTTACACTACTTTGTCACATTATGAGTTCTAGCTTGGATTCTGTCAAATTTCATGTTTAATATTTTTTTAGAAACTTTAATGTTTATCACTCAAAGTTTATTACTTTATATATTTAAATTCAGTGTGTTTTCACAAACACATAGTATAGTATGTCTACCATGACAATACAATATGACATAGTTCCAGAGCCCTAAAAATTATTACTGTTTCCTACCAACATTTCCCCCAACCTAATCTTTGCCAACCATTCACAGTTTTACTTTCTCTATGGTTTGCCTTTTCCAAAACAGAGATCATAGAAGATGTAGCTTTTTCATAGCGACTTCTACCAACATGCACTCAAGTTTCATTCATGCTTTCAATAGTTTGGTTGGTATTTATTTCTGTCACCGAACAATATTCTATTATATTCATTCACCACAGTGTGTCTCTTCATCACCTGTTTAAAGACATCTTCACTGCTTCCCCATCTTACAATGATTAGTAAAACTGCTATAAACATTTGTGTGCAAGTTTTTCTATGGACATAATTATTAAATTGCATCTAGGAGCATATAAGTAGTATCTAGGAACATGATTGCTGGATCATAAGACTATGCCTTGCTCATTTATTTTAAAAGCCATTTTCCAAAGTGAGCATTCCAGTTTTTATTCCCTCTAGTAATAAACAGGAGGCCCAGTTGCCACAGGGCTTCCCCCATTTGAATACGTGTGTCATTCACGGTTAAATGACTTGAGCCTCCAATGAGCTATGATGTCCAGCATTCTTTTAAATGTTTGTTTGCTATCTCTACATGGTTTTCATTAAGTGATATTATGAGGTCTTTAGTTGTTGTTATAAAATATGTTGTTTGTTTTCTTCTTGTTGAGTTTTAAGAGTTCTTTGTCATGACAGTTAATCTTAACTGTCAATTCAATTATCTTAGGAAACACACAGATTAGTAAAGCTCATCCCTGACTATGTCTGGGTACACTATGGAGCCTGGAGCTTGAAGACTGTGTCTGGTCACTGGCCCCTTCCTCTGTGACACTGTTTCCTGCTCCGCTTCCCGACCACCATGAATTAAGCAGTTGGATCCTCCAATCCTTCCTGCCGTGGTATTTCCACCTTGGAGCCTGCTGTGCATGATGGAATCCCCTGAACCCATGAGCCAAGAGAAGGTCTCCTCCTTTAAGTATAGGTGTCGGGTGCTTGCATGTATTTTGGACATGAGTTATTTCCTATGAACTAAGAAAGTATTTTCTCTCCATACCTGGCTTACCTTTTGTTTTTTGTAACAATCTCTTCAACAGAGACGTTTTTGTCTTAGTTTTGTTTTTGTGGTACTAAGAATCGAACTGAGAGTCTTCACATTGAGCTAAATCCTCAACTCAGTTTTTATTTTATTTTATGCTATTTTGTTTTTGAGACAGGGTTTTGCTAAGTAGCTACCATAAATCACCCAGGCAGATCTTGGGCTTATGATCCTCCTACCTTCGCCTTTCAGAGTGCTAGAATTATAGATGGGTACCACAACACTTGTCTTTCAATTTTAATTAAATACAACTTACTTATATGTTTTCATTGCATTATCCTTTTAATGTTGCAGTTAAAAACACATTGACAAACCCAAAGCCACCTAGATTTTCTGTAATTTTTTTTTTAGAATTTTTTTGTTTTACATTTAAATCTATGATATCTTTGAATTAATTTTATGAAGGTATATACCTGTCATGTTTTTATTTTTTGCATTTTTGTGTTCAGCAGTATTTCCGTTTAGTGGTCCTTGCTCTGTTTGCAGTGTGAGCATGGGATTACATCAGAACCTCAGTTGTATTCCATTAGCCTGTTTCCACTGCCGAGACCTATAAATTACCATCTCTTTAAAGTAATTCTTCATGTGAGTATTGCAAGCCCTTCAATTTTGTTCTTCCTTATTGTTTATCTACTCTAGGTCTTCTGTCTCTCTATATAAATTTTAGAATAAGTTTTCCACATCTACAAAGAGCTTGTAGCAATTGTATCTGAGATTGCATCAAATCTGTTATGCAAGTTTAGAAAAAGTGCCATGTTCAGAATATTGCCTCTTCATAACTATAAATACTGTATATAAGATCTTTGACTTCTTTTGTCAGACTGCCGTAGTTTATCACATACAGATCGTACATAATTTATTAGATTCACATCTAATGGATTTATTTTGCTGGTGTTATAAATGGCATTGCTTTTTATTTAAATTCTAGCTTTCTATTGCTGGAATATAGGAAAACAACTGATGATATATACCAACTTTACATCCTCTTGTATTGCTATATTTGCTTATTAGTTCAAGGAAGTTCTTCATTTGTTATTTGGGATTGGCCACATCGAGGATCATGTCATCTGCAAACACAGATTAATTTCATCTTCCCAATCTGTATCAGTTGCTTCCTTGTCTTATTTCTTGTTTCAGCCAGGACTTCCAGTCCAAGGTCAAGTAGGAAAAGGAGCGTCCCTGCCCTGCTCCTTATCTTAGAGGAAACTCAGCTTCCTCACCATGAAGAATAAAGTTAGCAGTGCGTATTTTAGAGACAGCCTTTATCATGTTCAGGAACTTTCTTCTCAGTTCCCATTTTGCTTCAGAATTTTTAGTGTGAATGAGTTTTGGGTTTGTTAAATGCTTCTCCTGCATCAGCTGGAACCGTCTCGTGGTTTTTCTTCCTGGCATGTTGACACAGTTGATATCACTGACAAAATTCCTAGGGCTGAACTGGACTCAGAACTAGAATCAACCCCATTTGGTCATGGTTGCTAATTCTTTTCATACCTTATTTGATTTAGTATTTAAAATATTTTACATAAGATTCTCAGACTGATATTCACTAGAGATATTCATAGTTTTCCTTTCTTGTAACATCTTTATATGATTTTAATATTATAATTCTAGTAGATTCAGGAGTGAAGTAGAAGACATTTCCAGTCTTACCTGTTTATTTTTGGTTTTAGAAGAGATTGTGGTCATTTTTCATTATTCTTTCCTTGACTATTGGTAGAACTGACCAATAGTGAAATTTTGATTTGGTTGTATTTTAGGAGGCTAATAATTTCTTTTTTTTACAGTTTCACATTTTTATTTTATGAAAAAATAAATTTTCATAACCAAAGATAAAAGAATAACATAGTTATTACACTGTGTACCATTATATTCAAAGTAGTTAGTCCAAGACATAAACCAAAAATATTCTTACAAAAGAGAAACCTGATTTAAGTTCTTTGATAGAGCCCTATTCTGATGACCTATTTCTCTAAGTGTGATTTTTAGATATGTTTATGTCATCTAAGCTATTTTATTTGTTTGCATGAAGTTCTTCACAGGATTCCAGTGTTATCTTTGCAACGACCAAAGTGAAGTAGTGAATAGTTCGATAGTGAAGACTTTTATTTCATGTCTAATATTAATAATTTGTATCTTCTCTGCTTTTTCTTTGCTTGGCTGTAAATTTATCAATATTATTTATATTTTGATGGAACCGGTTTTTAGGCTTATTGACTTTCTATATTGTTCTCCCATTTGTAATTTCATTGATTTCTTCCTCTATTACTGCTTCTCTTTTTCTTCTTTTTACCTTAATTTCCTCTTATTTTTGTACTTCCTGAGCTAAAAATTTAGAACATCACTATTAGAAATTTCTTCCTTCTAATGTACAGATTTAATACCATAAATTTTCCTCTAGCTTTTCCATGTCTCATAAATTCCAATTAATCTGTGTTTTCACTTAGTTGTATTGTAAAATTTTTCTTGAGACTTCTTTGAGTCATGTTACTTAAAAGCTTTGTCATTAAAATGGTATTAGAAGATTTTTGTTATTGTGTTACCATTGTATTTTTATTGCCATATCATTGATTTCTAGTTTCACTACACTTAACTGAAAATTTATTTTCCATGATTTTCTTTTTTTCAGAATTGTTTAGACTGTGTTTTTGACTCCGAATTTAGTCTATTCTGGTGACTAATTCCTGCAAACCTTAAGAGGAGTATATTGTACTAGGTTGATGAGGGTACTCTATAAATATTAATTAGGTCCATTCTATTGGTATGCTCTTCAGGTTAACTGTATCCCTGTTGATTTTTCTCTCTGCTTGATTTATCAATTACTGAAAAAGGAGGGTGGAAGTTTCCAGCTGGCATTGGATTTGTCTCTTTTTACTTGCAATTCTATTTGTTATTTCTTCACGTTCTATTCTTAGGTGAATACACATGTCTGATTGATCTGTCTTAGGTAATTGGTTCCTGAATCAATATGAAATGGCCCTTTATCCTTGATAACTTTCATTCTTCTGAAATGTGCTACGTTTGAAATTTGTATAACTACTCCGTCCCTCCTTGATTTATCTTGTCAGCATGTAAACGCTTCCTTTTTACATGTAAGCTACATGTGCCTTTATCTTCCACGCTGGCTGCATGCAGACCACACAGGGACACGCATCACACCCAGATGGGTTTGCTCATCATGCACTGCATATATGACAATTGTCCCAGAAAATTCTGCTCCAGACAGCATCGGAGCCACCTCGGTTTCTGTGAGCACATGCGGTGTATTTGGATGAGGAAGAAATAATGTAAGGACACCATTCTGAGCATAACACACGGTCAGCAATGCGGTTATGAGCCCGTCATTTCTTTTCACTGGTATATTTAGAATAGTCACATATAAGTTGTTTATAAAAATGGGTCGATGATTATTTCTGATTCCACTATATTCATCACTCTTATTGTTTATTACTTTCTTTGCTCTGCTTTTTCTACTTGAAATTAAACAATTTACAGTATTCTATACTATATTCTCTTGGGTTATTAAAAATGTTTTATTTCAATTTTTAGTGGTTTCCTTAGGGCTTAAAAATGCATTTTAACTAATAGAGTCCCACAGTCAAATAATACTGTTTCACACTGCATCTCCCACTATTTTCTTCTATTGCAGCATTCACAGTTCCTCTCAACTCTGAGAATACCTGGCCTTCACTTCACTTATCCATATGCTATGAGCCCTCGACCTGTCTTATTACTATGACTTCACTATTTGTTTGTTTGTTCATTTATTTTCAGGACTGAGAATTGAACCAAGGGCCTTGCACTGAACTACACCTCCAGTCAGCCCCCTTAAAATGTTGAGAAAGGATCTCACTAAGTTTTCCAAATTGGGCTCAAAATTGTGATTTCCTGCCTCAGCCTCCAAAAGTGATAGGATTACAAGCGTGCACCAAGACACCTGGGTAACCACTTACCTGAACTGAGTTAAAGTAAACTAAGAATCAGAAAACTAAAGATTTAATTTTATTGTCATTCATTTTTTCTATGCACTTTTTCATTCCATGTGTAGTTTGAATTCATGATCCATAAGAGACTTTTTGTCTCACTGAAGAATTTCTTTGAACATTTATTGCAGATCATCTCAATTGGTGATTAACCCTGTCCTTGCTTCTTTAAGGAATCCACTTCCCTTCACTTTGAAGGATGATTTCATTAGATAGAGAATTCTGGTTTGACAGTATATTTTTGTTCCTTTTTAAAATTCCGCCCCACTCTCTTCTTGCTTGCGTGATTTCTGTTAAGCGAATAGTGGAGCTCACCCATGCCCTTTACATAATGTGCTTTCCTCTGGCTCCTCTTTTCCATATCTCGCCTGTGTTTTCTTTCACACTGACGGTGATAAATCTCCGTGATAAGTTTTGGTATCTCAGCATCGCAGCTGTTCTCTGAGCTTCCCATGTCTGTGCTTTCGTGTCTATCATGAGCCTATATTACTTCCAATGTCTTTACCACTCTTTGCTCCAATTCTCCTCTGACATTCTAGTGTCACATGTTACACCTTATTAAATTATCCCGTGTTGTGTGTGTGCGCACGTGTGTGCTTTTCCACGTGCAGCCAGGTCTATCGATTCACTCACCACAGAATCCTCCTTGTGTGTTCCAGGTTTCGGTTTCTTGGTGTTTCCCTCCAAGTCTTCCTTCAAACTTCTGCCTCTCCTCTTGCATAAGCGATGCATCCTTTCATGCTGTCTGCATTTTAAGTCAGAGCCTCTGACAGAACAGTGATAGTCACGGTAATTCCCGATCTAGTGAGCCCAGCCCCAGCGTGTGCCCAGGTCTGCTTCTGACGCTCGCTTTGCCTCCTCAGATTCCGGTATTCTTTCGCTTTCTGTGAACCCTGTTGTCATTTACTTGGAGCTGAGCTGGTGTCCTATTCTCTCTGCAGAGCTCCTGAACAGCATCTGTTGCTTTGAGCTGTTTCTGTTGCAACTCTCTGCCACACAGGAGTCTTGTCAGGGTGGTGGCAAGGAGTGGGCGAGGAGACACATTATAAATCTTAGACTTGCACTTCCTTGTTATGGGAAACCAGTATCTCCAGACTCCAGTCTCTACAAGTGTTTTTCTTTTCTTTTTTAACTTCTTAGATAAGACAAGAAAACAGACAGGGCTAGAGGAGGAGAAATGTTCCTGTTCCAGGTTGTACAGGCTTCTGGAAAAGTAGTTCTCCGTGGCTTCCAGAGCTCGGCTGTGCAGACATTGCATGATGTACTTTGAGTCTCTCCCCACCAGTGCTGCTCAGAGGACCCCGCTGGCATGTCTAGAGGTTAGCACTGGACAGCGTGTGAGCCCTGGGATTTCTCTCTAGCCTCTGTCTACACTCCGTCTCAGATAGTCACCAAATCCCCACCTAATGCATTCCTATTCCTGAAAGTAAACAGACTCAGGTAAGTGCCTCTTGGCTGTAGTGGGCTGGGTTTGGCTGTCCCTTTTGGGATGTTTACCCTGCAAACGTGTGGGTCAAAAAAAACTTGATTTTCATTTTATTCAATTTGTTTTTGTAAAAATTAGAAAGGCCAGTTCCATGATCTTACTTGTTGAACCACTTTCAGGACCCCAAATGTTTCCAAAATGAGTCAACTTCTATCTGCCACCACCACGCTCCTCAGGAAAGCCAGCACACTGTCGTTGGTGGAACCCTGTAACAATTCCCTCACTTACCTGCTGCCTCACTGGCACCCCGACTCCTGTGTCCTCTGCACACCAGCCAGGGTGATGTTTTAAAATGGACATCAGTTCCCTCCCTGCATAAAACTCATCCATGGTGGTCAGAGAAAGTGAAGAGAAAGCTGCTGGGCACAAACTCCTACCATTTCACAGACAAAGCACTGTGAAAGTACCCATAACAACCTGGAGACATCAGTGCAGATTGGAGATACCACAAAGTGCCAACAGAAAATAGAGGGGTGAGTGTAAAAGCAAGAAAAGAGAGAAAATGAAATAAAAATAAGGGTGGGCATGAAGCAGCTCACAACATGCACTTGAGGTGATAAATTAATGCAAAGTTATTCCCGACCATTAATCCTGACTTCCCTGCTCCACTGGATTAAGAAGCCTTTCATGAATTAGCCAACCACACCTCCAGGTGTGGCCTGTGGGTCATGCAGGTGTGACTTAGGGTACCACGTGTTGCTTCCAGCCCATTCCTCTCCCACACTGTTCCCTGGCTGTGCCTACACTGCCATGACCTAAATAGCCCTGCTCTACCACACACTGCTGCTCGTGGCGTGGAACCAACAGACCGTGGAATGAATTTCCATCACCTGCGAGCCAAATTAAACCTTTCTTTCTGTAAGTTGTGGGTGTTGGGGGCTGGGGATTTAGCTCAGCAGCATAAGCACCTGTGTGGCAAGAGCGAGGTCATGAGTTCAATCCCCAGTACAAAAAAAAAAAAAAGAAAAAAAACCCAAAAAACCTTTGTTAGTGTTGGGTTTTGGAGCACTTGGGAAATGCAGGACACCAGACTCTATCATGGTTCACCCCAGGAGAACAGATGTGGGGCAGAGAAGGAAAGCTTAATTGAAAGGTTCTGGCAGGGAAGGTAGACACTTAGACACCCACTATCACACTTGCAGCAGGGAGTAAACTTGAGTCCCTACAAGGGCTGAGCCAGAGAATCCTAGGATGCAGATACCAGTCAGAACTGGGGGCAGGAATAAGCTAGCACAGTGCAACCAGGGAGGGTGGATGAAAATGCATGCATGCAGTTGTCACCTTGATGTCATGGTGCTTAATGAACACAGGCATGAATGAGAGAGCCAGTGAGTGAGTGAGTGGTCCAACCAGCTGGCTGCTAAATGCTCACAGTTTTGTGGTTTAGGATTATACAGTACAGTCAAATATTTTCCTGCGGGAAAAAGGAGATTAGGTATGATTCAGAGGAGCAATAAAGTAAATATCAAGAAAGAGGACACCCAAGGTTCTCCCCTCTTCTTAAGGAGACCATACACCCTCCTATCCCGTCCCTGGCCTGTGTGTTTCACCCTGGAGCGTTTACCTTGGGGACGTGCGCATCAGTCCACCTCCCCCGCCCCCGGGGCATCTGAGTCTCTCTTCTAGCAGCAGATATCAAAGATGGTTTTAATAGAAAGGTAGCAGGTTTTGTTCAGACCTTTCCTGAGTCCAGAAATCATAATTCAAATTATATTCACCAGTTGAAGAAATACGCCCATACTTATGCCAGAATTCACGTGGCAGGTTTAATGCAGCAAATTATTGAGAGTCTCTTCACACGTCTGTAAATCTCTCAAATTAATAAAGGCCACAAATACCGCTTAGCCATTTACATTTATCTCCATTGGACTTCTTCTTAGTACACTCAACATAAACCAGGACAAGCAAAACAGCTTTTTTAAAAATACAGTTTGAGAAATACCAATATTAATTATCATGATGGATGCAAAATTCTATACCTAACATTAGCAAGCCAGGTAGAACAATGCATAAAAAGCAGGGTGCCCAATGATTAAGCTGTGTTCATTTCAGAAATGTAATATGGATTTGACTTTTTTTTAAAAAATCGATTGTATTGACTAACAAAATAAAGTATCACATTTACTGATCATCTTAATAGACCCAACCTACCTAATGATTCTTAGCAAATTATATTTAAAAAATAAAAAACAACTTTGGCCAGTGACGAGATGCAAAAAAAGAAACTTCGCTGAGAGTAAGGACCAAGATGAAGATTTCTGATAACCTCTGCTATTCACAAGTGAACCCAACACTTTCTATTATCATAAGACAGAAAAAAAGGAACTTTAGAATGAATGTAAATCAAAAAGAACAAAACAAAATTCCCTTTCATAGATTTGGTTACATAATACAGAATAATAATCATTACACATACAGTGTTTTAGAATGAATAAAAATAAATAGCAAAGAAACTGGATACAAAAACAATATTCAAAACTCCTTGCCTATTTACATGTCAAATAAAGGAAGCTTAAAAGAGATACAAATTACGGTATTAAAACTACAAAACATGTATAATAAATCTAAAAAAATCTGCAAAACCATTAGAGAGATCTTTATTGCTACTACTAAACAGTATAAAAAATACATAAAGATATGTAAAAAGTTACATAACTGAAGTACAAAAATGCCTACATGCATTGAAAGTTTCCATGTTTTATAATTTCCATCTCCCTACAGCTTTAACTGTGGAATCATTGTGATCCTCATCAAATCTTGCTGGGTTATTTTTTCCTGTTGCTTATCTATTTATGTATTTATTTTTTGTAGGCAGGGTTAGGTGAATGACTCAGAAACTTCCTACACTTGAAAACATTAACACAGAAAGAGGACAAGATGGCGAGAACTGCCTCGTGACACATTGCGCTTATTAAAGACGGTAGAAAGCGTGGTTTTTGAATGGGCTCAGAGGGGTGAGGGTGACATCAGTGATCTCAGAGCCAGATGAGTGACAGAGGACATGGGCGCATGGGTGGAGAGTGCTGGAGATGCTCACTGACTGTGCGCAGGCAAGAGAGTCTCTCTGGGCACCAAACTGAAGTCCAGTGACTTCCTCACGCCGTGCCAAATTAAAATCTAAATTTTAGAGCTGATATTTTTAAGCTTTCAGTTTTATCAATACTGTCTTAAGATGAAGTTTTATCAATATTTTTTTAAGATGAAGCAAATGTTATAAATGCTGGTACACGACTTTGTAAGTTGCATGGAAATATATCTCGAGTATGTGAAAACATAAGCAGCTTGTTTATTAAAAATTACAGATAAATATGTGAATTGACAGTAAAACCGGAAGTTACTCAGTTAAAAGTGAGTGAGGGACTTCAGGGAACAGAAGACGAACTGAAATAGACAACAAACCATGAAAAAGTGCACAGAACCATTGGCCACCAGGAAGAAGGAAATTAAAACTGCAATGCCAACCTGAAAGTTTGGCAGCTATTAAGACATTGTGTCAGTTGGAGTTCTTCAGAGAGATTAAACCAAGCTGGTTGATTGATTGATTGAGTGATTGGTTGACTGACCAATAACTAACAGGATCGAAGAGAACGCAAACTGGAGGCCCAAAGATGCTGGCAGCACCTTCCAGCCCAAGTGCCAGCCCATCAGAGCCAGAGGAGGGGACCCGAGTCTCTCCAAGGCAGCTGGGCAGCAGCGCCTGCAGGCGCAGGTCCTGGAGTCCAGGGTCTGCAGATCCTGAGGCTGTGACGTCCCAGGGCAGGAGACCAGCATGCTGACTCTGAGGGAGCAGCCGCAGGTTCTCTCCTCCTCTGTCACTGTGTCTTCCTGGGAACCCCCGCCAGCTGGGTGGTGCCCCCTGCCTGAGAGTGGGTATTACCCGCCTGGTCCAGGTGAACTCTCGCAGCTGGCATCCCCTGGGAAGACCCCACAGACCCGCCCAGCAGCAGTGCCTCACCAGTCACCTCAGCATCCCTGCAGTCCAGCGGACACCTCGAATCTATAGTCTCGGGCGTCTCACATGAGATAGTGTAGCATGAGGAGCCACAGCCTTGGTCACTCACGATGTAAGTGCCTGAATCCTAAGCATGTAAGTTGCCTTTACTAATTTTGTGTTGCTCCATGAAGCACACAGTGCCGAGCAGTTTATCGCGTGTCATTTTACGTTTCCGGGAGATGGGAAGGGCAAGGTCACAGGGCTGCATCTGCCCAGGGCCTTCCGGCTCCAACACCTGCTGGCAGAGGGCAGAGGGGGAGGGAGAGGCATCCATTCAGGAGGAGCTCAGCACTGCAGGGGAGCTCACCGCAGAATAACCAGCGCACCTCCACAGACTCACTCACACCCCTCCCATCACCTCGCGACGGCGCCCTCTTAGCACAAAGCCATAGCGACGTCACCGTGTTACAGCCACAGGTACACTCCAGTGTGCTTTTGGGAGGGGACACACCTTCAAACAAAAACGATTCTGCAAGAACAGAAAATTCTGCATACCATTTTTGGCAGAAACCAACAATGTGCTAAAGCAGCTCTCCTAAGTGACCTATACAAGCAGGTACCAAAGCAGCATTTGGTAACAACCAAGCCCCAGAAACAGCTTAAATTTCCATCAACAATAGATTACATAAATTGCATCCCATTTACAATGAAATGTTCCAAAGAAAAAAATGGTAACATAGCCATGGGCATCAACATAGACAAATCTTAGATATGTAATTTTGAGCAAAATGAGCAGGTCACAGAAGAGAATCTACGGTGTAATTCTATTCACTTGAATTTCCAAACCAGACAAAATCAAACATCTCATTCTTTAAATATTCATGCATTGGTGATAAAATCATATTTACAAAAGACAAGGGAATACTATTACAAATGTCAAAAATAGCTCAAGGGAAAGAGATGGAAGAGCATAAGGGGACTGTACTTGCAGGGATGAGATCCTCTTTTAAAAATCTTAGTAGTGGTTACATTATTTATACTTTTATTGCTCTTTAAAAATATGCCTGGAGTATTTCTAGTCTCTCTTATTTCATGTTGTTTTTTATTACTAAGATCTTATCAGACAATATAATGAGAAGTAATATTGCACGTTATTAAGGCATAACCCATGTCAATGAAATCATGCACTGATTAGTACAGTTAGAAAAAGCAGCAAATGTGGATGTTTGGCTAGGGAGTTGATTTTGTAAAGACAAACCCTCAACAATGTGACAGACAGGCTTCATCTGCTATCCAAGAAAATGAAGTCACTCAATGGTCAGTAGGGTATTTCAGAGTCCTCTATATATTCATATAACAGATGTGCTCTAACAACGCACGTGGGTCTACAGATCCTTGGAGAAAACACACACACACACACACACACACACAAACACACACACACACACACACACACACACACAGAGGGAGCGATGAGAAAACAGTGTGGCAGTACTTAGGTGGTTCAATGGATGAGGGTCGTTCATGTACTACATTGTCTGCTTATTGGGAAAATTAAAATATGTTTGTTCTCAAATAATAGTGCTCATTTTTGAAGGTGCTGCTTTAGAGGTGTGCAAAGGTTGACTGTAACTGAGAGGACAAAGGGATCCATGTAAAATCCAGCAAAAATCAATGCAAGGGAGACACAGAGAAGAACCTAGATCCTGAGAAAGTGGTGTGAAAATAATGCAAATAGCCTTAAATTGGTTCTTTGAAGGCTTTGATCTCTGGGAATGCCGTCCTCTTTGGCAGCCCCAGAGACAAATCCTGACACAAAGAGCAGCCTCCCGACATGTGCTGGACCATCTCAGCTTGACCTAACACTCCAACTCTGAATTCGCTCTTAATTTCCATTTTTTTTGAATGTCATTAAGACTGACCGTGTGCTTCTCATGAGTAGAATGTGGCTACCTTGAATAATATTGTGATCTGTCTTGCCACTGTACCTCTTGTGCCTTGGTTATTTTTAGGATTCGAGATGCTCAGTTGAAAATTCTCTTAAGAAGGGTATATATGGTAACAGAAAGTGAGCCCAGACAAGAGACAGGAAGAAATGCAAGACCTTGCACTAACAACAGATAAGCAGTCATCAGAAGTCCACCCCACATCAGCTCTGGATGGATTGCTGGCCAGTTGAACTTTGAAGTGAAATCATGCGCTGTTCAACATGTTCTTGCATTTTGCAGGAGAGAGTAAGCAGAGGTTCCATCTAAATCAGACCTGGACACTGAAACCCAAAAGCTAATCAGAATTACATGCCATTTTCAGTGCTAAGTCTATGGTATTTTAGGACCTCAGACTACCTAACAAGTATCCCAGCCACATAAACCCAAATCACTTGGAGATAACAGGACATCTCAGTCCAGGACAGAATCAGTCACATCAGTCAAAAACAATTAAGGTGACAACAAAACTTATCTGGCAGTCTTCAGAAATTAAATTCTAAAGAAAATAAATGCAAAAAAATAAAAGGATTGGAGCATCTTTTTTCCCCCTTACAATAACAATGTAAAAATCTTAGAAGACCATTTTCTCAGTAAAATTTGTAAAATTTATAGGCAGTATTACAATGGTTGAAATGGTCCTGAGGGTGTGCAGTAAATAAGTGATTTTGCAAGAAAGTCTCTTGGAAATCACAAAGAACATGAGTGCCTGTGGTGTTAGATAATAGCCTCCTCCCCTTCTTGTTCTCATAGAAAAGACTCCTGCCTGGACTAGTTCAGTCAGGCCCTAGTGGCTCCCATACCCACCAGTGACCCGAGGGTGGTAACATCTCCCCAGGAGGGGAAGGATAAGATCAGGGGTCCTGCTCTCAGGTACTCACAGCAGAGACGGTGTCCTCCCTCCTCTCCCTTCCCCACTCCCATCCCCGTGCACACAGGATCTCTCTAGGCAAGTCACACTAAGAGTCTGGTTCTGGTTCCCTGAAGCTTCTTCCTGTTTCCAGACAGTGGTTTCCTGGGTGAATCAACCTAGGAAGACAAGAGGCTGCAGACCCTACACTCAGCACCTACATCCCAGTGCAGTGGGACATGGGGAAAGGAATGCACCACTGCCCCTTCCCCAGCCTAAGGGAGAGAGAGTGTGTTTCCTCCAGAGGCAGCCAGCCACTGGCTGCAAAGGTGAGAAAGCCAGGGAAAGAGACATCAAAGAACAGCCCACCCTGGGTCAGAAGACAGGGCAACACTGACTGCCAAGACTCTCCCCGTGAGAGGCCCTAGGAGCCATCAGACATGGTCATGGAGTTAGATGTTCTCCAGCCATTGCCCAGCCAGGGATTAGAGAGTGTCATAGCCTAGCATGATGTGAAAGAGATAGGAAGAAACCTGTTAAAGCCACTGTCCTTGGGTGACAAAGACACATGAGACCTGAGAGGAAGCAAAGCTCAGCCAGTCAATCAACAAATGAACAAAATACGCTAGAAACAGCATGTGTGGTGGGTCAAGTCAGTACCCAGAGTTACTATAATACATTGTAATATATTGCCTAACATGTCCAATTTCTAACCATAATTTATGAAATATGAAAAGAAATAGAATGTATATACATGGGAAAAAACTTTCAATAGAATTTGCCTAAAACAGTAGCTAAAAGTTGTGCCAACAACAATTTCACAGTAGCTAATTGTGCATGTTTTCAAACAAATAAAAGAGAACAAATTCATAAATTAAGTAAAATGAGTTATATGTGCTAAAAGAACTAAAGGAAGCTATAAATTAAGTAAAGCATGTTGTAATGTCAATGTCTCACTAGTCTATGTCAATAAAGATAAATTATAAAGAATGGAATTAACTGGAAATCCCTGTACAGAGAAGTGTACTAACTGTAATGAAAAATTCCATAGAGAGATTGAACAGTAGACAAAGTAGCAGAAGAAAAGAAAAAAGTGATCAACTTTCCAAATTTATTATTAGAAATTATTTAACAGAAAAGAGAGGACAAATGGGTGAAGAAAATAAGCACCCTCCGAGAGCAGTGAGACATGGTTACGTGGGCACCAGACAAGAAGAAAGAGAGGAAATGAGCAAAAGAAAGTGTGAGAAGTAATAGCAGCTAAAATCATTCCCTACCTGAGGACAAGCATTAAACAGTAATCCAGGGAGACAGGCAAGCCCTAGGTAGAGCAGATGTAGTCAGATAAATGCAATCATGCAAACACACCACAGTGAAAACACTGAAATCCCAAAACAGGAGGACATTGTGGATGCCACAGAGAAAAATGACTTGTCCTTTACAAGGGAACTCCAAAAAGGTGAATAGCTGAATTCTGATAAAAAACAATAGGAGTGAAAAGGCAGTGGGTAGGAGTCTATTTTGTGTTACTATAGCAGGAAACCACCAACTAGGAAACTGATAAGACACAAATTTATTTCTCTTAGGCTAGAAGCTGGGAAGAGTGAGACATGGGCACTGGCTGCTTTGAGGACTTTCTTTCTTCTGTGTTTTCCCCTGGCAGAAGGAAGAGCACGAGAGAGAACTTTCCCACTCACCTGCTCCAAGGACCCCAGGTTGGGTCCACAAGGGAGGCACTCCATGCCCTAGTCCACCTTCTCTTATACTGAGACTAGAAAAAGTAATCAGAAAAAAAAAACTAGAGCCATTAATAAATACTAAAATACCATATCCATCAACATGTACAAAAGATTCTAGATCATGGATAATTGAGATGTATCCCAAGAATGCTTGCTTGGTTTAATGACCCAAACCCAGTTACTATGATAGATAGATGTAGAAAAATCACTTCATAATTAAAAAAACTAAATAAATTAGAGTAGAAAAGAGCTTACTCAGTCCAATAAGGAATATATACCTAGAACCCAGCATTCTATATGATGGTAGATGACTGGATTCTAAAACTGATATCTGTAATTCAGAAGGCTAAGACACGAGGATTGCTGTGAGTTCAAGGCCAGCCTGGACTACAAGTGAGTCCAGACCAAAGTGAACTATATAGCAAGACCTTATAAGATGAATGAAGATTAGGAACAAGAACATATGTCCACTCTTACTATCTTTAAATTATATTAGAAATGATAGTAAAGACAACTGACAAAGTGTATTAAAGGCATCAACATAGAAATAGAAGTAAAACCATCTATAGCCAATACTATATTTTCTTTTACATAGAAAATTCTAAAGAATCTACTAATTACACCATTAGAACTCATGCAAGATAAATTTGGTAAAGCTGATGGGCTCCAATCCAATGATCAGTTGTACAGCATGCACTGGATGATGATATTTTGCTCAATGACTGTTACAGTTTGTGTTCAGATGACCCCCCATGCCTCATGCAATCACAGACACCGCTGAGTCTGGCATTTGTGATTGGTTCGTTGTCTGGTGCTGGCATTGGTTGTGTGAGTGCTGCACCCACCCGGGAGTGAAGCTGGAATACAGTTTAAGGGCAGGGAAGAAGAGGTGTCTTTCTTTCTTTTGCTCTGTTCCCATTTGTTTTTTGGTGGCCATGACTGGCTGCCTCACCATGCCATCTTGCCTTGGAGCCAGCTAAGTGAGGACTGAAACTGCAAAGAACTGCAAGAAATAAACCTTCCCTTACTTCACTTAGGGTGTCAGGTATTTTGTCACAACAATGAGAGAAAAGTAACTAAGACAGTGATAGACCACACATATGACAGAGGCTTTGCCTTTGCCTCCTGATGGTGTAATTTTCCCTTGTACTGGATTTTTTTTCTGCTGATTTGTCCATAATCACTCCCTAGTATACAAAATCCATGAAGTGTTTCCAGTAAGAGGATACATGGATCGATTAAAATTAGAAGTGATTAAAGATGACTGAGGTGAAAAAAGATTAGTGACATTCATGGCTTGCCATTCAGGAACATACCATTCCACCCTAATGATGTTCATTAATAACAAAGTGGTAACAACTGTGAAAGCCTCTGCTTTGTTGGAAGCAATGAGACTGGCAAAGGCTTGAGAAAGAGCAAAATCTCCAATACGGAGAAAACCTAATGACTTGGCCGAAGACCAGACACAGAAGCACGTCCTTCTCTGCCATGGTGTTTACCACAAAGGCAAAAACTTGCTTGCAATGATCAAAGAGGCTGGACCTAATTAATGCCAGTTTGGGGTGGTGTAAATGGGGTGGTGTAAGCACTGCTCATGGCCCAATGTGATGTGAGAGTCAAGTCTGTGAGTGCTGAGAGAGAAGCAGCTAGCAACGTTTTAGAAACTCTAGTTTACTGCAGAAAACAGCGCTGTCCAGATGAGTCTTCAGCACCACCCTGATTAATGGAAGCATACTCTGTGAAGTTCACACAGTGCTAAATCATCTAAAGACAGTTTCTCAGAATGTGACCTTATTGTTAAGCAACAAATGGATTGTTTTAGTTACTTTTCTTCCATTGCAGAGACAAAATACTTGACACCCAAATTACAAGGAGGAAAGGTTTATTTAGTCCACAGTTGGTGGAGGTTACAGTCCATAGTCAGCTGACTCCAAGGCAGGCTGGCACAGTGAAAGGCAACAGTTGAAGGCAGCAGAAGACAGCAAAAGGCAACAAGAGCAAAAAGGAGGGGAGAGGGCAAGCCTCTTCTCCTCCCTTATATTGTATGCAGGCTGTCCATCCTTGAATGAGTGTAGCACTCACACTATCTCCTTGTCCTATTCTTGCACAGGTTCAGAATATTCACAAAGTGAAGACCCTGGTTCTCTGTTGAACCACTTTGTTAAAATTAGAACTTCTCAAATTGACACAATGAATCAATCATTACAACATCCTAGAGCATAAATAGCCACCCTAGGGCATGTCCTCTACAAGCTAGAGTGAGAACTGCTGAGTTACTTGTTAAGCTTCTAAACTTCTCAAATTGACATAATGAATCTACCATAACATGGCTGTGTTTCCACTATTTGTGTGTTAGTCCACCCTGGCCGGTGTAACAAAACTTCCGTAAGTTGTGTGACTTACATACAATAAAAACTGATGTCTCGAATTCTCGAGTCTCACTGGAAAGTGAAGATGAAGGCACCAGCTGGTTTGTTTAGTTCACAGGGACTGTGTCATCATAGACTGTGTTTTCTCATGGCGAGATGGAAGGACACTGATTCTTTCAAGTGGGTAGAGCCTCAGAAACTAACTGCTTCCCCAACAGCCCACTTCCTAATGCCATCATCTCGGAGTTGGCATTTAAACACATGAATTTTGAAAGTATACAGACATGCAAACCCTAGCAATCTGCAATAAACAACCCATAAATAAAATTAAGAAAATAATTCTAATTACAAAAGCATCAAAGAAAATAAAATACTGAAGAATAAACAACAAGGCAGTGTAAAACTTATACTCTAAAAACTACAAAATAGTGTTAAAATAACTTGAAGAGATCTCAATATACAGGAAACCGCCCCTGTTCATGATGCAGAAGATTTTATATTAAAGGATTAATATACCAATTCTGATTTCTGATATGCAGATTCAACACACTCTCTACCAAAATCTCAGGCAACTGCTTTGTAGAACTTGACAAGATGATTCAAAACTTCATATCTAACTGAACAGGAACATAATAACTAAAACAATCAGAAAAAGAAAAAAAGTAGAAGACTCATAGTTTTCAGTTTCAAATCTTACTGTAAAGTAATAGTAACCAAGTCTGTGGGGTACTGGCATAAGGAAAAGTATATAATAAAGATCAATGATGTAGAAGGGGAATTACATAAATAAATCTTTGTGTATGTGAGCCACTGATTTTCAACAAAGATTTGAAGATCATTCAATGGAGAAAAAGTCTTCATAGCACAGGAGCATCTGAATAGATGTAAACAAGAGACTAAAGGTCAATGTCCACTGCAGAACATACCTAAAAATTAACTCACAGATTTAAATATAAGAATAAAACTCATAAAACATTTAGAATGAAAGTTAAGGGTAAATCATGATTCAGCTGGCATTTGTTTCTTAGTTATAACACCAAAAACATAAACAACAAGGGCTGGGGATTTAGCTCGGTGGCATAAGTGCCTGCCTGGCAAACTTGAGATTATGAGTTTGATCCCTAGTAAAAAAAAAAACCCCAACCAACCAAATAAAAAAATATAAACAACCAAAAATTTAGGTAAATTTGCTTTATCAAAGATAAAAATTTTTGTACTTCAAAAGAGTTTATCAACAAAGTGAAAAGACAGATTATAAAATGTGGATTTAAAATGTTTGAAAATTTTTATCTCTTAGAGAACCTGGATTTAGACTATGAAAATAACTCTCACACTCAATAGTGTAAGGAAAAATAACTCAATTTCCAAAATACGTAAATAATCTGGGATTTCTCTAAAGATGATATGTAAATGAACTTAAACAAAAGTGTTCAACATCGTTAGTCACAAAGAAAAGCAAATCCAAATTCCTGTGCAGGATCACATCACACCCACCAGCACAACTATAATATAGAAAGTCTGGCAAGAAGGATTATTGCTGAAGATGCTGAGAAATCAGAACATTCATGCATTGCTGTTGACACTGTAAAACGGTACGTGTGTTTTGTGAATAGTCCCACATGTCCGCAGATCATTCAAAAGAGATTTACCATATGACTCACATTTGCATTCTCGAGTCACGGCTTCAGGAGAACTCAAACATGTCCACACAAAAATATGGACATGAATGTTCCTGGCAGCAGCATTCACAAGAGTCAAAAATGCAACAATGCTATGTCCATCAATGCGTGAGTGGATGGAGGATGGAATATTGATGCGCTTTGCCAGGTGGAAAACTTGGAAATCGTTGTGTTATGGGAAAGTAGACACCCGCAAAAGACTGTGTTATCGGGCTTCACTTTTAGGCAATTTGTGATCACTTACAATTGGGAAGCCAGGGAGACTGAGTGGAGGTGGGTAAATGGTATGTGGTGTCCTTGGCAGATGACAAAAACATTCAAAACTTGATTGTTTTCATAATCATACAATCCTACAAATACTACTTCAAACTACTGAACTATGTCAAACTTCAGTGGAGGCCAGTGGAAATTTAACAGGAAAAGATCAAATAAGGATTTAATGCATTTTCCTAATAGTAATGAAGACCAACAGAAGCAAAAAAAGCTGTTCTTTACAAACTGAATCTTCATATTCTTGTACCAAGAAGAAAAAAAAAAAAAACCATTTTTTACCTCTCTGGCCTCATTGTCTTTCTTCTTCCCAGTTATTTGTTTTTCTTTTCCTTACATAGGCAGTAAGTCTCAGAAAAGAGCGATGAATACGGTTGTTTAAACCTCTCCTTGTAAAAGATACTATCATTTACTCAATAGTTCTGTGGAATCTGTGACAGACTATGAGACCATAACTCTACATTAGGATAGATAAAGCTAAAATTATGGTTTTCCCTGTAGTGTATAAGGGTGATGTATTTATAAACTGCAAAGTTCATCCTCTTCTGTTCCTTTCTTTAGTGAATGTGTGATCACCAGAGACCACATATCAGATCATGATAATGCCGTGCGCTCCTGGGGCTCCTTTCCAAAGTCACCACTGGAAAACACAGATGTAGCTGCTCTACGACGTGCTCCACAATGCAGTCTCCATGGGTTCCACACAATCTTCATTAAATCAAGTCGTCCCCACGGCTAGAAACTGGTGAGTCATCAACTTTCTCCTCTCGCTCATCCCAAGAGGAAAATTCCACTGATTTGACCTCCTTGACCTGCCCTCACTGCCCCTGAGGCCACCCTTGCTCTTACTGGGAGGTAGGTCTGCTCCTGTGGTCTTGCCAATTGCCACCATGCTTGGGCTTCAGCAACACTGGACTCGGCATTTCCAAGGTGCTCCTGGCCATCTCCTACAGTTGTATATGGGATACCCACCGCCCTCCTCCATACCCCAGTTCCATGCACATTTGTACCCCTATTCCTCTTCTGTTTCCTAAGTCATGCCATATCTAACTGCTGAGGTACCATGCCTCATTCATTTCCTAAACTTTAGCTCATACTCTAACGCCCACTGAATATAGGTCACTGCACATTTAATGGTTTGAATAAATTCATGTACATTTCTCTTTAAAATTAAATACAGTACAGAGTATCACACCTTAGCTCATTAGGGACATTCATTACAACTGTTTCCAGTGGTAAGGAACCTTACATATTTGAAAATCAGGAGACAATCAAACACATGCAAGTGAGCTCATTTATTTAAATTAGAGTTTTGTCATGTGCATGTATAGAAAGTTTGGCGAGCAAGATAACAGTTGCTCCCAAGTTACAGAATTTAATAGGAATTTCTCTATTCCTTGTATTTTTATAACATTAGCAATTTCTGAAATGACTATAAATTGTCATTTTAATATATTTTGAAACTATTCTTATTTTGGAAAGAAAGCAATGACTGGTCATGATGATTTAAAGTTTACTGAAAAAAAATAGGCCACTCATGTTCCAGGAAAGCTTGAGAGATCTGTGCTGTATTAAGATTCAGGAAAAATAGAACATCATCTCTTACCAGCTGCTGATCTCAGGGTATCCATATCAGTGAATGGAAAGCTCCTTCTTCTATTTCACAGATGAAGAAATTGACGAGAGGGGAATTAAGCAAACTTTCTCAGTGTCACCAAACAAGGCAGGTGAAAAGTCAGGTGTGTCCTCAGGAAGCTGGGCTTTTTCAAGATGAAGCCTAATCATCAACTCTATTGGTGTCTGTAGAATCATTCTGCTGCAGATCTGAAGCGTACATGCAGACACATAGATGATTTAATCATGACCGCGTGTATATTTTTGAGGCAAAATATATCAGGTGATATGTGCACAAGAGAATGGTTCAAATTAAAGTCAGTCTCAACTAAAATGAAACAATTTCTCACAATTGCTTGTGTATGAAGTTACTACAATGAAGCAACATATGCTTTTTTAAAAAGTAGTAATGTCAGATTATCATTAATTTATCTACCATCTGCACAGATTACGCCTTCATCTTAAAGAATGTTTATAATTGTGGCTGAATGAAAACTGGCTTTTTTCAGTCTTCTGGTGAATTTGCCCACACAATGCATATTTAAAGTAGGACTTGAAAGTCAGTAGATTGTTTCTCTGTTTAACCTAAATGAACAGTTCATACAAAAGTAAAGAAATTGGGAGAGTTTCCAAAGATGGCAGACCAGTAGGTAGCAGGATATGGATCCTCTCTGAGAGAGACAGCTCAAATGCCAGAATAGAACACCCTGGAAAGACCCAAACAGAGGGAGATGGACTCTCTCAACCCAGGAAGAAACTAAAGTGAAAAAAACTGCTTGAATATGAGGTCCTGGGGCTACCATTAGAGAAGCTAAGATCGGCAAGTACAGCGCCCTCCTCAAGCCGCCTGAATTCCTGCCCGAGACTGACCTGACCAACCGAACCACGCCGAAGTGACTGGCTTGAGCCGCCGGAGCATGGAGCTGAAGAGCCCTGCACGCGGCTCACCCAGAACTGGCCCTGCATGCGACCCACGGAGGCACAGTGAATTTGTGCCGCAGCCGCACTGATGTCGGAGGTTGGGGAGCCCAGCAGTTCTCAGGGACCGGCAGCAACACACGGTGAGTGATGGGAATAAGACCTTCCCACGGGAAAGGGGCAACCAACTGGAAGACATGTTGGATTTGGGCAGGAGAGCCCTAACTCCATAAGGAAGTGGCTTCAGTTGGTTGCTTCCCTCGCTGAGTGGATTGGTGAGATCTGCTTGGACTGGACCTCGCCCCTGGCCGGGACCCAGTGGGTCGCTATAAAATAATTCCCTGAGCACGACACATTTATGCAGTGAAGGCCTGCAAATGTTGACTGGCCCAGAGGAGAGGAGCCAGTGCACACTGCCCATGCCTGAACTTTAAACTCTGATAGCTGACTGAAGAGGGCAGAAGCTCCTAGCCTGCGTGCTCTAGAGGAGCCTTAACCAACAAGAAAAGGGGCTGGGAATTAACACTGTACACTTGTATGGAAGGAACCAAAAACATGACGAGAGAGAGAAATAAGAAAAAAACCCAACCCCCAACCCTGGGAGTATTTATCCAGGAGAAGTAAATACAAAAGAGATTGAGGGCAGCAAAGATGCAACATCAAACACAGCATCAGCGGACATAAAAAGATATCTTCAGGACCTTGTAAGCGGGAACAAAAGTGAAATATTAATCCAGATTTAACAAGAGATAAGTAGATTAATAAAAGAAAGACTAGGCAGCTCTCAAGAAGACACAGACAGAAGAATGGAGGAACACAAATGGAGAGAAATGTTTACTGAAGAATATAAAGCAAACTTAGAATTCATGAAGCAGATTCAAAGAGATTACCAGGAAAGTAAAGACTCCATAGAAAGTTGGCAAAACTGCTTGAAAGAAACCAAAGATAGACTATCAAACATTGAACACAGGCTTGCAATGTGTGATCATGAAAGGGAAGATCTCTTAAAAACAACAAGGGAGCAGGCAGTAACTATACAAAGGCTAGAGGATGACAGAGGATCTATAACTTAAGAAGAAAGCATGTGAATGAAGAAGCAGGAGTTAAAATAGAGGAATTGCAAAGGCTATTCACAGAAATTATTAAGGAAAACTTCCCAAACATAGAAAAAGGAAATGATATGCAGATGTATGAAGCATACAGAACTCCAGCCACCTACAACCCAAACAGAGCTACACCCAGACACATAATAATCAAGATCCCAGAAATTCAATATAAGAACAGAATATTAAAAGCCATCAGAGAAAAGAAACAGATCACCTATAAAGGAAAACCCATCAAAATCACGGCAG